>UCQR01053230.1:26913-38404 GCA_900474235.1 Cecidostiba semifascia
CCGTAACAAGTTTACCCAGTACTTGTACTGCAGCTGCTTTGACGGATCTACGGAAATAATGTTTTTTTGTATAGAAGACATTCTAGGAGTATTTCAGTTTTATATAAAAATGTTGAAAATATTCGTACGCATCTGAATCACTAGCTAGCGTAACTACCGCCGGTGCTATTCTGACGTCGACTAGTTTATTGGAGATTTTACAAATAATTGAACTAAAAAGGGAAGCAGTAGCGCACTTGACAGTTGAACTTTGATGGACAACGCCTGAAAAATTGAAAAAGTATCTCAGTCATCTACTTAAATCTACTAATCTTCTGATAATTCCTAGAACATACCATCCCATAATCCTGAAAGGACGTATTCCTGCAGTTTGTCCTGAGCGCAGTATTTTACAACCGCGATCCGAAGACCAGTAAGGTCGGCGCCACGCAACGTCAGTTCTACGAGGTAGTGCTTGAGAGCATTGGTAAATTCATTGCTATCTAAAGTAGAGAGTATCGATAGGTGCGCCGGTACAACATTTAAATTTATCTTTCGGTTGTCATTGTTCAGCGCCGACAACTCTTCGTTCAACCTGTCGAGGTGTGGCTTAAAAGCCAGTAGAATCTACGGAATTAAAATTTATTGAATGAAAAGGTTCTTGTTTTCCTTTGAACAACTTCTATACCTTATATCGGGTAATATATTTTCCGAAGCCCAGGCACAATGACTGTAGATATGTAAGAAGCTCATTGACAACATTTTCTTGTGCGATATTGACGGACAGCGTAATATCAATAAGATCGAGTATTCTGGAAACATAGAGAAAAATACATAAAAAACATCTTAAATTATGAAAATTGTAAAATGTACGGGCATAGACTTACAATTTTTCAGATAACCATTCTAATTCAGACCATGTGCAATCACCCCACGCACTAAGAAGGAATGTATTCAGTAAGATCCCAATGTCTACCTCACACTCATAAAAGATCTTGGGGTCAGCTATTGTCGAGCTGCAGAGGCTGGTGAGCTCAGAAGCTGTAAATTTATTTATATTATTCGCGACAATCCAGGTATACATACGTGAATTGAAAATCTAAAAAATAGCAGGTAAAACTCACGCAGTTGCGGTGACAGACTTTCTTGCATACGTCTGCGCACAGTTTCGGTATCAACAACACACACGATTGTATGAGGCAGCAATTTGCACAACAGACCAAGTAGCGCCGCGGTCCTATTGCCCTCGTGGTAGTCCCGAGTAGGTGAGCACGAGTTCGCGGCCGATGGCTTGACAAGGCTACGAAGCTTGCCGAAAATACGAGGCAGTAGATGGGACTGTAACCTCTTTAGAGACAGAGCCCATTGTGCTAAAATCGGGAGTAACACGTTACTGGCGGCCTCCACAACATCAGACGAGATGTCTTCCATTGCTGTTAGCGCCAGCTCCTCGCACTGAAAAAGATCAATTAAAAAAAAAATTTTCGGAGTATAACGTCTATTAACAAAATAAATGCGCTTTAGCCCAAAAAGCGAAGATAAATGTTATTCAACATACTTGGAAGTATTTGTCGGGATCGTCCATAAGAGCAACGAGTAACGACAGGCTCTTAACAACCGCGACTCTGACAACGGGCTCCTTATCGTCGAGTAACATCTGCTGCAACATCGATATCATCAACGAGTTTCTAATGCTACTAGTTGTATAAATTGCTAAAGCGGCGCAACACTCAGCCGCTAACAGCCGTCGTTCCGAGTACTTGTGCTGGCTCTGTTCCCAGCACAGATTCAGCACCTCCTCGTTATCAGTTGGTTCCTTTTCCAATTTGGCGATCGTCGTCAAACCTACGAATTGCAGATTTTGTTAATAAATTAATTTTCAACCACTTAATTTTCTTTGATTACGTTATTTCTTTCTCGTACCAGCAAGCACCATCTGTCTCTCTTCATTTTGCGGCCTCTTTTGTAGATTAAACAGTATCTGTAGGAGTTTTTCGCGCTCGACGGAACTAGTCTGCAATTTGACGACACTCAGCAGCAGTGCTATCACCTCCTCACGTTTGTTCAGGATAACGTTGGGAATGATGCGCGGTAGCGTGTGAGCTGCGATATCTGGCAGGCATTCGCGTGTTATACCCTCCTTCAGCGGCTCCTCGATGATCTGAGTAGCGTGCGCCGGCGTCGGTATCTGGCAGTACTTTAATACCTCGCGTCTGAAGCTCACCGGCAGGTATCTGTAGATTATTTGACGTTTTTAAATTATATAACAGTTAAACGAGTAACAAAAAATAAAGGTCACGAAAAAGTACACACCTAGATGGCGAATTGGATTCGTTAACAGAGCCATCGGTAAGATCAGTTCTGGGGAAGTGTATTCGTGTCCATTCGCGTTCGCTCGTTTCGGTCTCACCAAGACTCACGACCATGGATGCGCTGTCGTCTTCCTCGGCCTCTGGCATAGCTGCCTGGGACGACGAGGCATCTTGGGGCGGCGACTCGAGCATCTCAAATTTATCCGGTGTCGTCGAACTTGAATTCAACGTCAGAATAGTTCCGGAACTTTCCTGCTACACAAACATAATGCGAATTCACCGCGAAATTATTGATGAATTGCATGTCTAAAATCTGATATGCTAAATGAACAACTTCAATAATTACCCCAGCGGCAGAAACAGCAGTGGTAAGATTAGCGCTGGCCAACATCTCCTGTAAGTTTGTCTTCTCCTGCTCAAGCGCGACTGTTTGCTGTTTGAGTCTTTCCACTTCCTCAGCTTGTTCACTTACAAGCTTATTGAGCTCGGTCTCTTTTGCTTGCTCTTCCAAATTTTTCTCCTCATCCACCTCCTCTTCTACTTCCTCAGTTTGTATAGCAACAGTGCTGGAAGGTGGCTTGTCATATCCAGTGGATCTCATGAACTCTCTGTAGATCTGTAACAGTTCTGGAGGCTTTGGAATGTTCAGACCTACATCCTGCCAATCCTCAAAGTCCTGATCTTCATTCTCATCACTGAAGGTTATGGATGTCAGCTTGTAAGAGTTGGCTAACAGGTACTCGTTTACTAGAAAATTCAAGGCTCGTCGCTCATGAGGTTTGATGGGATGCTCAAATAAACCTTTCTCAGAGTTCTTGTCAGGAGTGCTGACTTCGGATTCTACAATAACATCCAGGTATTAATATGTTTGCTTAAAAGCAAGACTAATATCAAGAGTTTTTAATTGAGTTTGATTTTACCTGTTACAACTGTTAAATTAGCTCGCAAGGAATTAATATTTTCCTTTGCTTTCCTAAGCTCGAATTCAAGAACTGCAACTCTTTCATCTACCCCACCACCATCTTCAGAGTATCTTGTCATATCCAGAGAATCTAACGTTGCTTGACTGGATGATCTTGCTGCCAAGAGATAGTGAAAACAAGACTTTAATTACTCTATAACTACTGTTAAAGTTTTTTTTTAAGAATTAGTCTTTACAGTTCTTACGTATGGGTAAGCATGGCTCTGGCTTCATGTTTAAGCACTCAAAGTTATTGGGATTTGAGAAAAAATCTCTAAGCACTGGCAATTCTCGATCAGCTTCACATAGCTCAGCGTGAAGCTCTAAGGCAGTAAGGAGCAATCTTTCATTGAGCAATTTTGTGGCTATCTCCTCGTATGATATCATGGCTTGGTTCTGTCCATTTCCTAAAAAACAATATTTACTGTAGATATTTGGAAAAAATATATGTATATGTATACATCAACACCTGTAATCTATAATATATTATTCAAATCAGCTGTGATATTTGCATTTTTTCAGAGCAAGACAGCATAGGCACAAAATGAGATAATGTGATAAATATTGATGTTACGGATTGCAAGTTCCACTGTCAACAAATGCAAATATAAAATGCATCATCAAGTAAATTCAATAATTGAAACCAATAACTATAGCATTTCACTTTTATAAAATATATACCAAAGCAGTAGCATGTATACAAAACATTAAGCCTTATACCACCTTAATCAAGAAAACCAAACAACCAGGTGCACCTGTTCCAGGACTATAGCAACACTAACAGACAAGCCATCAGGATAATCTCACCTTTGGTGGACGGAGCCTCCTGGGGACGAGGCTCGACGTTCCTAACCTCCTCGACGGAGGAGCTTGCCATCATCCCTGCACCTCGACGGTCTTGCACTGTCGGGGAACTGCGGTTTCCACGAGGGAACAATATCAGATTCGATGGGACATGCTGATCCGCCTTCTACGCTTCTACACGTCGTCTGTTAAACTGTTTCGTCACATCTGCTACCTACTTATATATTACTGTTGCGACGCTGATGCTCCGAAAAGGAGGACCCGAGCGTAGACTGACAGCGACAGCGGACGATGCGCCGCCCGACATACTTTTTTATATACTTATATGTATAGAGATAGACAGTGATGGGAATTTTACCTGAGCGCTGCATCGCGCAGGTGGGATATTTTATCTATCAAGCAAGTATAAGGTACTTATACATAAGTATATGTATAATATTGCAGTGTGTGTTTAGGTTTTATAAGTACTTGTATTGAGTTGAGCGACACAACACACACTGTGCGCACGGTGCGTTTTGAATAAGTAATATTATATTATCGCGTTTGTTAATATATGCGCGTGCAGCAAGTGCGTGCATGTTCCGAGTAGTAAGATACAAATATCAATGCAGAATGCAGCTCATTTTATATACTGTATTGGTATTATATGCTGTATTATTGGTATTGAATAAAACTAACAATTGTTTTGGCATAGAAAGATTATTTTGGTACTGACGAAAAGTTAATATAAGCAAATTTTGTTTATATATAGCCCATATAATATTCTATAGCTAATGCTCAATTATTGCCTATTTGGTGATTTTTTTTCACGTTTGATTTGCCTATTATTGGACATTTAAACAATCAACTTGCATTAAATTCAAGTAATTCAGAAGTAATTTTTTCTTTCAAAAATTCACATCATATAAGTATATGTATTTATACTTTTCAACTTTTCAGCTTTTGTACCGACCGTGCAGTAGCAACTTTGTTCTTTCACCGGCCGCCGCGGAGCTGTATCTGCTAGCTTGGCGTCGGCGTCGCCAGTGTGAATCATATCATTTCCACCTTACCTACCCCGCGCCCCGCGCCCCGCGGTCCCGTACTCCCGCCGCTACCACAATCCACAAGACACAAGTCGAGTCTGTGCAACGCCCGCGGTGTGGTGTATGTGTGTGTGTTTCGGTTTGGCGCACCGATAAATTTTTGTTCTCACTTGTTCTCATCGTCGTTTAAAAAATTAACCTGCGGAGGTTCATCTTTTTCCGGAACAACAGCGAAACGCAGCGTGGATCGTCCGGATGCTCAGGTGAGTCTCGATCTCCAAGACGAATATGATACCTATACATTGCGTAAAGTGCCCCTAGCGAGCGCGAGAGATTCGCGCTAGAAGTGTCGTCATCGCCATCTTTGTTATATACATGCATTATTATATATTTTTTCTCCCTGTGCTGCATCTCGCCTACGCGTGCTTCGCAGTGCCTCGTGTGCAGAATCGTTACAGCCAAAGCTGTAACGCTGGTTTCGGAAGCCCAAAATAGGCTGCGGCCCACGAGAATTGCGTGGGCCCATGAGTTTTGCCCTCGCGGGTGGCTGGCTGTCAGGGAGTCTGCGGATTTGAAGGTTAGGTGTGCGCATTATTTTCATTGTTTTTTTTTTCTTTCATTTTTGGAGCTAAGCTTGGGTTTGCTTTGGAGAGATACCTAAAATACCCAGCGCCAATGCTCTCGTGATGTATCTATATACGTAGAAGGAGGTTTCATAATGTTTTGGCCTTGATCAGTTGATATACCTCACTGGGGTTTCGATATAAGTACGCGTGTGATAATATATAGGTACGGCGGCACTCGACGCCGTGGAACTATGATTATAAGTAGGTATATATCGTGAACACACTCTTCATCACTGTTTTTTTTTCTCACTGTTTGCTGCTATACCAGCCTTTTGTTTTGATTCATTGCTGCCTTTGTACAGAATTTTAATTGCATTTGTATATATACGACAGAAAATGTAGTATTTCTATGTCTGTTTATGAAGCATACTTCATTTATGATACGTCGATATGATATATACAAATTTCATAAGTGCAAATTTAATGTAAATAATTAGGAAACTATCAATAAGCTATCATTTTACTCAATGATGTAAGTGAACACAGTGAATTCAGTAATGGTATATTTTTTAACGTATATACAAACATGCTTCTGATGCTTAAACCATTTTATCTAACTTATCAATGATAATATTCAATACAAGCTTGAAAACTTTAACTTATTGCAGAATTCATTAAAAATAAGTTGTAATCAAATTAATTAATATTGCATACAGGTATTTGGATTTAGATTTAGATTCACATATTTAGATTATGTATATGAATATGAAACAAACACCAAAAATTTATCGTCAATCTTAAAAATGAAGTAAATTTATTGGATAGCATCTCTAGTGCTTCTCGGATTGAAGTATTCTACTACTGTTAAACATCGAGAATACAAAGAATAAAATGAGGAAAGTGTGTTGTTAATAAAATGTGTACTGTTAATAAATATTGATTTTGAGCAGGCTCTAAAATGATTTGGTGCAGCCTAATTAAAGTTGAGTTAATATTATACGTATACTGTTGAACTCATGTTGCAACTAAATATTTAGTAAAATTATGTCAGAGTCTTATCAATATCTTCTGTAATCAAGATGTTGCACACTTTTCTTGTAAGTTTCAATAATTTTTTTCTAAATAAAGCAGTAAGGTAGTGATCTCAAGTTTTAGTAACTAAAATAAATATATAGGTACAGATTTTTTATGATTCAAAATAACTACCTTATTTCAACAAATATACATGTACTTGAAAATTAATTTCAGCCTTGCCGAATTTTTTTGTATTACTTAATTGTTATGTTTATTGATTTATTCTGACTATGAACCACTTCATTGAAAAAAATGTCAGTGATTTTTATTGTAATGAATCAATTAAAAATTATACATTGAAGATTTTACACTAATACTTGCTTACACATTTTAATTCCTGGAAAAAAAGGAATCTAATTTAATTGGTACCTGAGATAACATGATAAAGATTGTGAATGATGAATGGTTCTTAGACTCTGTTAATCTAAACAAAGGAATTGAAATACACAAAAGTTTAGCAGGGCTTTTTCATATTTGTCATATACACGATATTTTGTTTCACTAAGACTATTTTAATCAATGCTGCTTTATTTATAAGAATATTATTGATACTTAGATTTTTTGTGTTTTCAGAGTTTGACACGGGACCCTCTAAACCCGGCGGTGTTCTCGTTCATGAATGATGAAAGTGAGTGTCGTCTTTCGGTAGAGCGAAGTTTCCAATCACCAGAGAGATGAGCGAATTTGGAATGTGAGTGTATAGCTTTTGTCAGACAGCCTCCCACAGTAACTACAAAGATTGTCACAAGTGCAATTTCTCAAAACAACAGTGACCAGAGTCAGCTTGATTTTTTGCCACCACACACAGTGGCTTCAATTTGATTTTTTTTTTTCGAGATTCCACACTGAATTAGTTACTTAAATGCGATCTAGCTTTAGTGACAATATGGGGCCAACTGTAAAGGATTCTCCCCCAAGCAGCCCTGGTTCTGAAAGCATGAGCAGTGCAACGTCCGGGCGACGGAAAAGACGGGGGAACGAGACCGGTTCGACGTCGACCGGCTCGCAAAATTTTTCACACTCATCGCAGTACGCTCCAATGGAATCCAAATATCAGCCTAAGGAAGAGAAGGAATCAAAAATATTCGACAATGGCGTCAGCGCTCCCCACATGCTGGGTAATCAATTGAATCCGACCTCGTCGATGGCGCAAAAAATGTCCGACACTCTTTCTCAAGAGATGAAAGCACACTCAATTTTTACAGAAGCAAGCAATTCGGGCATGAATCTGGTTGGACCACCGCTCCACAGTCGAGTTATCGCTTCGGCCAAAGCTAGTCAGAATGCTTCGACGACTCCCTCATTTTCATCTATGTTTTCGGCAAATAACAGCGCGGGTGCCACTAATAACAGCGGCGCTTTGGGAAGTGGCTCGATACCTCAAACGCTAGATCAGCTATTAGAGAGACAATGGGAACAAGGCAGTCAATTTCTCATGGATCAAGCGCAACATTTTGATATCGCTTCACTACTATCGTGCTTACATCAATTAAAAGCAGAAAATTTGAGACTGGAAGAGAACGTAAATAGTTTGTTGCAGAGAAGAGATCACTTACTTGCTGTGAATGCCAGGCTAGCTATTCCACTGACATCACCATCAAACACTAGTAAGCAAAACAACCAATAGTTCAAAATGTAATGTATATTCTATGATTTTTCTTTCTATCTCATTTAAAAGCTCAAATCTTTTATGAGGCTAAAATAGAGTAAAAACTTGGAATCGTTTATATTTATTAACTTTTAAATGAATGCCACTGTAGGTGCTCACTCATCAGTCGTCGAAAATGGATTACCAACTAATTCACCTGCTGAACCAGCATCACATTCACAGTTTTCACACAGAGCATCATCTGTAAATCCCCCACAACAAAGTACAACGATCCGACATGCATCTGGAGGAAATAATTACCAAGGGCAATCAAGCAATTTAATCTCACAAAACAACTCTAACAATTCAAATTTAATTAGAAATACGTCGGTCGATATGATGCGAAGTATCCAAAGATAAAAATAGTTTATGTACTTTTACACTTAATGGTTCACATAGGTGAGGAATATATTAGGTCTTTCGAGCTATCAATTTATTTAAAAGTTATTCAATGTTTTACTAATTCATAAAGTAACTGTAAATTCTATGAATCTTTTTTACTTGCGATCTTATTCATGCACTGTTGATTGAGTTTTCAGGACCCTTGACTAATAATGGAGCTTCAAGTATCCTATAAGGCTATAAAGGATGATAGAACGTCGTTGAAAAGATGCTTGTTTGGCTCAAAAGATAAAATATATTCCTCGCCAAAAATAAAAATGTTTCTTTAGTTCCTATTACGTAATAAACGTAATAAGAGATTTATGCATTTATGAATTGTCTGATCTACTGCAAAACTGGAGCTAAATTCATATTTTATAAATATATCGACTTTTCATTCAAGAAAACGTTTCAAGACTATGAAAACTAATCATTTTTGTAATTTATAAAAGCAAGTACGGTAACAAACGTGTCAGTTTTCATAGATGAATATTATTAGTACACATGAGTGTTGTTGTTTATGGACAAGAAAATGATAAATCAATTAATTTTTATTTTCTAAAATTAGAGTAATAAATGAAAATACGATAACAGTTATAATCATGGGCATAGATAATTAGTTGCGTATCATACTTAATTTTTATTAGCAAATTTTACAAGACGTAAAAACTTGTAAAAATGCGTATGTTCTGTACATGTGTTTATGTCGATACTTATTATGTTGATCACCTGTCCAAAATATCCATTAAACGTTAAAATGATTAAAAAACTTGAATATAACACAAAAAATACGTTGTATTATACTTTATACTTAATTAGAATTATTGATTTAGTTATCAGTTATTGTGTGTTGAATATGAGTAATACTATGATTATATTTACTTATATTACCATTTTAATTTTACACTTTTCTCAAGTTTTTCTCAATCATACAAGCATGTTATTAACTATAATAAACATTTAATGTTATTTTACATAATTTTTTTATTATTATATCCTAGCTATAATAGAAATTTACATGGAAACTTTAATTTTGGTAAAATTTTGTTATTAATTATCTCTAGATACATGTAGAATGCTAAAAATATTAATAAGAATTTTTTTATTACAGTTATAGTTAACATATAAAAGTTCAAATAAATATATACACTTTGTAAGAATGGTATTTTATATCAACGTTTTGTTTTTTATAGTAGCGAATTACGTAGAAAATGCACGACTTTGGGTACATATAAATACCCCCAACCTTCAAGGTCATGATCATTCATTATAATGTCCATTTCTTTTCAAAACTTTCTATTCCTTTATGACACGCCGTGGCGTAAACCTCGATTTAGGCTACGCTCATGCAAAAATGCACTCGCTAAATCTCGGTTTATGCACGTACTGCATCGATGACGCTAAAATTATTATTAATATTCTTTTCACGGGGAAACGAGCTTACAAGCATTAGTGAACTGAGTGACTCAAAAATAATTATTCAAGTTTGTCTATTTAAGTAATACTAACTCCGAAATGTCGACAAACTAAGAAATTATTTTGTAATTTACCTATAGAGTCCACGGATGCTTATAAGCTCGCTCCCCCGTAAAAAGTACAATATATTGTTTAGTGTCAAAAGAGCAGCGGTTGATTCAAAAGTTGGGAGCTGAGCAAGAAAAATATTCAAAGTTTTTTAATAATTTTATTAACAATTCTGTTACCCTGCTGGATACGCTAATAGTCAAATTTAACTGCAGCGTGATTGAATGTTATTTTTAGAAAACTAAACTTTGTTTACTTAAATATTAATACTGAATAAATTAAAATGTTCTCTTAACAAATGTAAAATTTAAAAAAAGTTCTCTACAGGAGAATCGAGAAAAAATATTGTAGTCGGATTACCGAACTAAACTGCAGAAATGTGATGCGCTATTTTCACATGGAATACACGGCTCAACAAAATTTTGGGAGTGTCACGCATCGCGAATCTCTGTCAAGGTTCTTTTTGTTACGTGTGCATCGTATAGCATACCTTTTCAGTCTCATTTTGATATACCAATGAAGATTCGCTGAAACGCCTAATCATCATTATATACTCTGTTGTCGTCACCTCGGTGACGAAGCGTATGCCTGGTTGGGTTGGATTTTTTTCTTGGATTTCATGATCTTCAGGATGGGTCGATGCGCGTGAGCGAGTCCTTATTCTTCTGGACTCCTTTTCAAGCTATAAATTCAGAATTCTTAGTTCTTAATATTGGGTTTTTATCTTACTATTTCCGCAAAATATTTGTGCTTTGTCTATATTTAGCTTGAATGCTACTTCAGTGATTTTTTTTTATTTCTGTGAGACAAAGTTTTCTGGTTGAATACAAATTATTTAGGAAATGAAAATCTCAAGCAGCTTTATATATCCTTTTTTGGAATAAAAATTATCAACCAGTAACTTGCGGATACCGTTAGCTTTTTATGCAATAAAAATTTTGCAATATATTAAAAAGTATTTATATCATAAATATTAATGTCAAATTTTCTAAATTCAAATTTCAATTATTCTATAGAGACACAGTGAATAAGTGTCATGTGAGAAGCTGTCGTATATGGTCTTACAATTGCGGAAACCAATGGCCAGCTAGATCGCGCGTATGAAATTCCTTCTTCTCGCATTTATCACAAGGCACTTCGATAACCTAAACTCGTCGAATAACAACGATTTTTTTCTAAGAATTATCATCGTTGCGCGTAATTTAATAGCGCGAAAA
>UCQR01053231.1:4853-22571 GCA_900474235.1 Cecidostiba semifascia
TTTAGAGGAGGGAGAGAGAGAGAGAGAGAGAGAGAAAGAGAAAAAAATTCCACGCGTATATAAAATAACGCAAAAATCACTTGCAAGATATTTTCTCAACCTGTGTAAAATAACCGAGAGTATACAACACGACGAGACACACACGGAAAGGCGTTACATAAATCAGACTGAGCTTGCGCGCGCAAGGAAAAAAGCACACGGTTTCGCGTAAAAAGGGTATAAGCCGCGCGTGAGCGACATAGCGTGTAAAGGAAGAGAAGCTCCGAAGCCCCGAGAGCTGAGAGCGTGAAAAAAGAGCTCCGGTTTGTAGCATCCGCTGCAGCTTTATTTCGACCGCGCTCGCGCGCGCGAGCTTGTTTAAATTCACTCTTACGAGCTGCGGACTTTCAATGGCCGTCGCCTGGCTGCGCGGATGGCTTTTTACGCGTTGCTCGTCATGTAAATGAGAGAAAGAGAGAGACTTGGAAGGCTGGAATAATAATGTCATTCGGATATAATTATTGTGGTCACACAGGCACAAGTTTTTGAAGGATTTACGTGACTAGTGGAAAAACGAAAATATACGAGTTTGCTTAGCGCGATGTAACAAGCGATAAAAGCAGCGAGAATATCAATAACGTCAAGAGCCCCCGAAAAGTCCCTAAATCAAAAGAAACACTCGTACAAATCCACCCTCTCTCTTTCTCCTACACAGTAGCCGACAAATCTTCCAAGTCGCGCGCGGAAATCTCGTCGCACAGGAGCCCCGAAAAAAATCAGTCAAGCCCGAAAACACAGCCCGGAGGAAATTCCTCGCGTCCCATTATTTCGCTTAGGAGGGCAATAAAACGTCTCGCTCGGCTCCGCTCTGTTGGCTCCTCCTCCACCTCCCCAGCATATACCGCCGCATATTCTCTCCTGGAATATCATTGCGAATGCCCTCACGTCGTCCTTAATGGTCGAGAACACATTCGAGAGGGGAGTCGTGGGGGCCACGTGTGTGTATGTGTGCATATAGCATCTCACTCGCTCGTCCAGGAGAGACGATAAAGGGGATGGAAAATCTTGTGTGCTTGGGATAAAAAACACTCGCGATATCTCGGAGCTTTTTCTTTCCGCGAAGACGCGCGAGTAGGCCGCGCGATTATTTGCCTACAAAGGAGGTATGTATATAAGGAGAGGAAGGGCTGATGCGGGAATCAAACGCCGGGATATATACATCTTATAATATGGGATCAACAAAGGACACGTGGGGAGATCAGGCTCTTGTGTATTTTTTTTCTCGAAGGCTTTCTTGCGCGTGTGTGTAAAGGGATGCAGCGTTGATATCGGCGCGATTATCTCGGATTTGACCGGCTTGAATGAGCCGAGGATATGTGAGAGAGCGGCTCGTTGAGTCGTTGAGTGTGTGGCTCTTTTTGCGGGGGATCGAATGAATGCATGATTCTGGAATAGGAAAATGATCATTAGAGGCTGATGCGTGGCGAATGGGGTCAGTCTATGATATGAGGGATAAACGCGTATCAAATACGTTGTTGAATTTTCGGTTGTTAAAAATTGTTTTGAAAACTTGACGGCCGCAGCGATTAATTAAATTAACTTCCCGCAATTGCACTACTTCATCGCCCTCGCAGCTGAAATGAATTTTTTCGCCTTATTAAAACTTGCCATTTTCCGCGAGTCGAACTCACTCTCTCTCTCGCCATTAGAGTAGAAAGAAAAACCTCCACTTCCTCAATTAACGAATATCAATTTAAGTTTCGTCGATTAATTAAGAAATTGATCTGCGCGCAGCGGCGAAAGGCTCTCGCGATTAAAATTTCAATTCCCATCGAGGTCTCTCGACTCGAGCTATATGCGGCAGAGCACTTACACACCAGTGAATATTCGCGCCGAAGGAGCAATCGAACGCTTCGGATATTCGATTGGAATAAGTCGGAAGAAAGCGTAGAAGAGAAAAAAGGCGGTTCTCGCGCAAAAGTCAGAAGAGGAAAAATTGGATGTGCCGCCGAAAAAATCTGACGTAATTTCCGAATGGCCGCGAGGGCTGGGCGCATAATTAGCATGAGAATAATGCTCGCGGCTTTCTTAATCAAAACTTTTAAATAAGATTTTTCCAGTCGGGGCGACGACGTCACTTTTTTTTCTTCCTGCTTCGCCAGTCTCAATGCGGCCAGCGAAAAATGCTAATCGGCGCCGGTGGCTTATCCCACGACGACGTTCGACTTCGGACGACTCACCCTCGAGGCGGTTCTTTAACGAAGGAGCTGTAAATGAAAACTCGCTGAATTAATGTCGGCGAGTCTTGGGGTCGTTCTTCTTTTTTTTTTCTTCTCCCGGCGCGGTGTCAGTGCACGGTCGTGTAATTTGTGGGGCATAACATATATTACTGGATACTTCTCTCGTTGAAGTTTGCTTGTTATATTGCTGTTGAAATTTTGAAGCAGGCGAAAGCCGGCAAAACACGAAAAACGATAAATACATCAGCGCATGAGTCAATCAAATCTGTAACTTATCTTTTTCTTATCGCTGCGTAGGTGAGTCAGTCTGGTTGCGCGCGGCTTCCGTAGTTTCGTAACCCTGCTTAGTGACGAAATCAGCGAGAAAGCTTTATGGCTTTTCTCAGAACAAACGACCTTCTTCGCATATAATCTTATCCATGTAGTAGCATTAGATCACCGATACGACTTTCTTATCTGATACTATTTTCATCAAATCTGTCATTTCTGCTTAAAAAAAATGGGACATGATGATATCCATGTATAATCTTCGAATTTGCTCCCAGAGAAAAGTGCATCAGTCATCCGCAAATGCGTATAAGCAAACACAGCTTTGAAATAAAAGACAGAGAAATCATACTCGAGTGGGGGCGACGATACATCACTGCGACATTTATTAGCTTGCTTTACCCCCGTCACGCGTATTAATTCCAGCTCTCCCGACGAGAGTCTGATGCGAATCGCCAGGGTGTCACGGTATAATTCGAGCGTCATTCGATTCTTCACGCCGGCGCGGGTCCTATGTATGTATATGCACTTCTCGCTGTCTGTAGCTTCTGAGCGAGTGACTGCATGTTGGGGCTGTTTCCGCAAGTACTTTGCGTTTGAATTATATATTTATTCGAGTCTATAGCCTATACGACGATTATTCTTTTCTCGATTCTTTTGATTTATTTTACTTTTTTGAAGCCGTAAAGTGGAATTTTATTTTTGTATCGATATCACTTCCCCTGCACTGTATAAGGATACCACGATTAATCTCGTGACCAAGTGCACAGCTTGAGTAGAGGTCGACGCAGCCAAGAGGATGTTCACCTCACCTGCATGACGCAGCAAGAGGCGAGAGCCTTTGATCGCGCACATCTCTCGATGCGGTAATGCATTTTTCGCCGTCGTCGACGTCGTCGTCCTTCCACTTGGATAAAAAGAGAAAAGAGACTCCGGGAGATTCTGAAGAAATCAATGCTGCTCCACATACACGCACACACAGACACACACAGAGGAGCTGCGACGTCGATTTTCAGATCGCGGAAACTCTTTTCGGTGGGACGTCGCGACGGTGGTGGCTCTAAAAGATTGCCTTTTCTGCTATTGACAGCGCTACTCCACTTTTGCCTCGTGTAGAATCATTTTATTCTATTACCGAGTGGACCTGCTCTGTCGCTGCGCTGTATACACGTTTGTTTGGAGGGCGAAGCAGCTCTCGGCAATCAAATTTAGTACGACCAGTGTATTTGTCTGTGTGTGGGTAGGTCGTTGCGGTTATTTTTGAAAATTGCCTCGTTTGCGAGATTGAAGCGATCGCGAATGTGGAGCGGATGTCTATCTTTAGATATAGAATTGTTTATTATACGTATAATTTTAAATTTGAAAGAATCGAAATTACTCACACGCGTCTATAACGTCTTTCCAGTTATGTACAATTTTCCCAGGACGTCCCAGAACGCATTGTTCCCCATAAATCATACACTCGATCGAAAACAAAGCTGGACCATCTCGAGACGTTATACATCGACAAAGCGACTACGCTTGTAAACGCTTTCACGGGCGCGTTCGCTTTCGTTGCATTATTAAACATGCGCGCGCGCGCTTTTCCCACCGACATCAAACGAGCGAAATGAAAGAAGGACATTATCATAGCTATTTTCCCGACTGCAGCGGAATATAAGCGAGAGAGAGAGAAATGGAAAGTGAGCGCACCTGCGCCGCCCAGAAATTACCCTAAGAAAGCGAGCGGTATCGAGGGATGAGGACGAGGACACGTCGTAGTCGGTGAAATTTGTCCTCGTTGTGAGAGAGCGAGAGGAGAAGAGACTTCTACTTGGATACATCGTCAAGTGGCAGCCGTGTCGCTGTGGATTATCCGAGGCCTTTCACGCGCCTCGTTTGTCCGTCACGAGCAAAGTATCGGGAACATTCCTGATTGTTACTGGATCCAGTTTTTTGGGCGATTGATTAATTTTTTTTTTGCTTAAGCTTTTCTGAGTTTCACTTTATTTCAATGAGGACTTTTCGCTTCGCAATTTCGAAAAGGCGACCTCTATACCTTGTTGTTTTATTACAAAGATTCGATTAAGTAATTTTACGATGACCTCTCATCCTTCGATGCCGTAGCATAACAGAGGAGTTGAAAAAGAGTCAATTTCATCCACGACAACCTAACGTCAAAAGTATATTTTTCCGAGTATCAAAGTCATTTCCGACGATAAGGCACAATACTCTTTTTTACACAGCCCGGTCTATATAATCAAAAAGTCGCGCTCCTTACAAGTCTATTTCCGTCTCTTATCAGCTCGCCGCGTGTACTCGGCTCTGCGTGGGCGTATATATACATTCTCAAGCTGCACCTCCCGAAAACGGAAAATTTCGTTTCGACTCACTCGCGACTCATTAGCATTTTTTTCGGTCGCTCGAACGAAGGATACAGACATACGTGGCCACGTATACACGCGACATACAATGAGGGCTACTTATTTATTTAAATGCGGCATCCTGTTCTTTCAGGCGAGCAGAACGTCGCTTAATTGCCGGCGAGAGCGAGTCCCTCTCCATTATACCTCGATAATGATATTCCGAGCGCAGAGAGGAATATATTTCATCGGCCGCCGGTGCGTATATATCGCGGCGCGCGCGAGGAGGTGTCGCTTTCGGACCGTCATTAAGAATGCGCGACGCGACGCGCGCGAGAGACGATTTCCTCCGCGACGTTGGCGTCTAGATAGCGTGAGATAGCTCCTTGCGTAACTACGACTTTTGCGCACTTGGGATTTCTGCAGCCCGCTGGGAGTGGTTGACTCTTTAATGAAGGATGTGGTAGTGTGACATGTGTGTAACGTTGAGAAATCATCGACTCGCCTGCACGTATTTTTAACGGGGATGTGTTACAAATCCGACTTGTACAGTATCTGAGTATCACATGGAAAAAGCAGATGTCACTCTTATCTTCTCACTGATGTACATCCCGATATCGACCCACACCGAACATCTCCCCCCCATCAGCCGAAACTTTCAATTTTCATAAATCCAGCATCTCCTCTTCACAACGCATCGCATCACCCCGAAACTAAAACTAAGAGCTAAAAAAAAGCATCAGAGCTCTCCCACACACATTCCCCCGCTTCCGGCTAGCACATCACCGCACCATCACCCCGACACATCCACTCGCCGTATCGTAAGTCCATATTAAGGGGAGGCTGGCGCGGAAAAAAGAAGAGAGAGAGAGAGAGAGAGAGAGAGTCGGCTTCCTCCGCCAGCAGCAGCAGCAGTATCAGCGGGGGGCTGCGCAATCAATAAGACATTCGCGACGCTCTCCGTCCAGCCCCATGAATATCTTTCGATAGATTGCACATGGCTCGCTCCACGCGTCCGTGCGGTTAACTTTTTGCGAGATTTTCGACGGCGCGTGTGTACCTCACGCTTCGACGCTTTTGCAGCCGGAGGATATACGTATGCGCGCGCGAGAGAGAGCTTCGAGGGAGATGATGAATGCCCTCGTGTGTGGGGGTGTGCGTGTGTGTGTACACGCGCGGAGGAAGTAGTTTTCAGAGAGGGAGGAACTCTGGCTGCCTACTGATTCTGCTGATACTCGATCATGGGGATGAGAATTTGTTTTTGGAAGTCGTTGTTTTAAGTTTTGCTCCGGGGCTGCTGAAGTAAGGACGCCGATGACTGCGGATTGTCTTGTGAAGTATGCAGCGAAAATAAATTTAATAAACGATCTCACTATCTTATCCGTGAGTCAATATCTGCACCTATCATTAACCGCCCGAGTTTATCCGAAGAAGAATTTAAATACGAAAAGATAACCCTTATCCTTATACATAAAAAAAGGAAGACCCTTAACCCAAAGCAAACACGACGAGAGAATATAACGCAACATCACTCATCAGGCAACCCCATCATCCCATCAGCCCCGTTGCAGAGAGAAACTACTCAATCACGTCTCCGCAATCCATTATTTGAATTCCTCTCCTCGAGATAAAGCGATTTTCAAAAAGGAAAACACAGAAAAACGATATACACAGCGGAGAGAACGATCGAGTGGGCAACGAGGCGCGCGAGCTCCGGGGCGATGGTCAAGTCTCCGGGAAATCCTGATAAATGAAAAAAACAAGACACGAGGCGAGTGCAAGGCGTCGTCGGTGATTCAAAAAGCGAAGACTGATGACGCCTGGAAGAAAGCGAGGGGAGGATATCCGTGTATATTTAAATAAATAAAGGGGAAAGAATCTCGTGGATTTGGTTGGTGTAATGGAAAAATTTTGGAAATTTTTCTCGAAACCCGTTTGGAATCATAACGAGCTTCCCTGCTCATTATAACACACCGACTCTTGGCGTGAAATCGTGCGCCGCTCGAAATTCAGGCTCTCGCGCAATTGCAAAATTTATAGTCCAGCCATAAAAGCCGTTATATATCTCCGACGCACGCGTTGCTCCGCATTGATCCGCCGGAGAGAGTATAACGTATGTCGAGGGTCAGCCGCACAACATAAAGCTTCGGCTATGATTATTTTTATGTGCGCGTCTTCTGCTCGGCTTATCGAATTAATAAGTGTTGCCGTGCGGGCGATGCTTGATTTCACCGATACAAAGGCGCGCGTACCAAGTCGCCTTTGTTTCTTATTCTAACTTCCTCTTTTGGTGTGTGCGCGTGTATACATACGTATAGCCCTTCTGGTCTTTTTAGAGCCGAGAGAGTCTTTATGTATCGGTCGATGCATCGTGCGCGAGGATCCTTTTAACGTGGAAGTTAGCGAACGGCTTCATTGTTTTCGGACGAGCGGACTTTATTGTCCTTGTGTGTTATGGTGTAGCAAATGCGCTTTTCTGCTGATGATATTTGCCTACTGCGTGTTTTATATTTATGTGCTGTCTGTTTTTAATCGTAGTTTCATTTGTTTCGTATCTAATAATTCACGTGTGCGACGCTTCGCATTTCGAGCGAATGTTAAAGACTACTAACCTTATCATTAAAAAAAAGTTCAAGCAACACGAAAATTCTCGTATCGTCGACACCACAGCAGCCACGTACTATACACCGCTGCACGACCATGGCATTCAATATCCTGCCTCTCTCGCTCTCACTCCGGGCGCGCAGTCGCGCCTCATTGTGGCCCACTTGACGTCTGTTGTCGGCTCTCTCACTCCCTTTTGTGCCGAATTTTTTCCTCCTCGCGGCGTCGTCGAACTCTTTGTCCGCTTAATTATTCGTTTTTGTTGCCTTAACAGCCGCGAGATTTCTCAAACCGGTGTGCAGCTGAAAAACTGCCCCGAGGTGGCCCATCATCAGTACTGGAAACTCTGTTGATACATATACACGCCTCTATATATGTGTGTGTATTGGATTATTATTGTGGCTTTCTCCTTTTTGTTTCCTCGTTAAACGCCTCGAATTTCTGTGTGGCATTGTTCGTCGACGGTATCCCGAAGAGATGCTCAATGCAGGGGAGAGGCTCATAGATATATCCACTGCCCGCTTCTGGATTACGCGCCTGCGGTTTCCTACATAATACTCCTCATCAATATCAACTACTTTTCATTCTTGCGCGATCCGCTGGGATTATAAGCGGCCGTTGAATGGCTGTCGATGTGTGGGCGGCACAATGAAATATATATTATAATTGCTGGGCAGATTCGGGGGAACGTCTCTATATATCTATAGTATATGCGTGATATTCTTCCTTGTAAAATGCAAACGCATATAGCATCTTTCAATAATGCGAAATCAAACCGCGCATCCCCAGCAAACGTTATCTCATAAACCCCCTAACCTCCTTGAGAGAATCGTTTTTTTTTATCAATTCATCGGCGCCAGCTTTTCTGACTGACACACACGGGTCACGACCCTCTTTGACGACCAAGATCGTCAGTACACAGCGCGTTTAATCTCGATTTCGGCGGGCGATCGACCCTTGCTCGGCCGCAGTCATATCGCGCGCTTCTCTCCGCTGCCGCCGCGGGGACGATGATTCGACGTGACAGCTTCGGGGGATGACGACGCTGCCGGCCGAGTGTATAGTATTATAGTAGTATATAGTGCACGTGCTGGGCCGCCGAGAGTTGACGGCAATATGCGGCGGTGACGTGCGCGGATTCCACGCGTGCCTTCGACCGGGACATGACCACGAAAATGCGGAGGAGGCTGGCTCTCTGATGCTTATTGCTCGCTGGCGGTGTTGTGACGGTTTCATGGTGAGATACTCGGATTTTGACGTTCGATATTATTCCAAAGGCGTCATGTATTAGTCGCGATATACTGAGAAAATGGGCTAGTTATTGTGAATCGCTTGAATTGAATTTATTATATTGTTCTGCTCTCTGCGAGGACAATTGCGGGTGTATTATCGGAAGAAATTATAGTCGTCTATTCACTGCATGGGAAAATGGTCATCTCTATAATTCATGGTGCATCATCGCATATGTCCCTGAGAGAAAGCGAAAGCGATGCGTCACCGAAAATTATTGATACACATAGTATACGAAATCCTGTTTGATTTTTCCCCTACCTTAAAACTAAAGACAGCGAAAACAATCATTCAATCATTTTACAGCCTATAAAATCCAGCCTCCGTATAAAGACACGCAACGGAGCCGTCGAAAACAACGGCTTATTATTTATTCAACGCCCCGATGATCGAGTGCCACGTCCCCTGCATCGAGTCCCGATCCAGTTTTTCTCGGTCCACTCACACCCTCGTCCAGTAGTGAGATCCACCCTCCCGTGAGTCGTCTCTCTCTCTCTCTCTGCTCTCCCCTTTCCATCAGGCTTCCATCGCCTCGCTCCCGTCCGAGTTTAATGACGTATAAACTATGCGCCGGATTAGCGGGGGTTGTGTGCGTGTTCCTTCGCGCGATGCTTGTCGAGTTGGAGGAGGAAGAAATAGAGCCCGGGGCTATACGGAATGATGACGTGACACCGACAGGCCGATACGCACGTCTGCTAATATGTTCGAGAGGATTTTTTGCCATTTTTGCGCATTGGCACTGTTCTCACGTTATTATATGTTCAATTGTGCAATCGGCTTATGTGAATATTTTGCTCAACGTCTTGCTGACTCGCGCGTGACTGATGGGTTCGAGTTACGCAAACGCGGGGTCATTATGCAATAAGCGCTCTCTTTAGACGCGCGCGTTAATGAAATTTTCTTATGACATCGAGAGATCTCCGTGCGCGCATAACCGCAACCATAGTCGATATCACATGTATCGATCGGAACTTTCCCAAATGGCTAATTTCGCAATTGCCACAAGTTTCATCAAGGAAATCGGAAGCTACTGCTTTCGAAAAAGACTCGACGGAATTTCGCAAATTGAGTCGAAGACGCTCGAAGAATCCGAGCAACTTTCTCTCTCTCTCCGCGTGGAGAGTCAGTCACTCAGCAGCAGCACACCTCTTCCGGAAGACTGGCGGTGAATCCCGGGCCAGAGAAGAAGAAGAAGAACACATCGCGCGCGCGCGCGACGTTCCAAGGGCGTCACTCTGAGCACGAGAGAAGAGCACATTCCGCACCTGGCCGATGCTCTCCCTCCGCGGCAAGAGAAAGAGGAAGAAGGAAAAGGCGCCAGGGCTAAAAGCTCCGCTGAAAAGCGGCGGGGGGAGAAGTCGTCGTCTCGAGGTCCCAGCAATGTCGCCGTCGCGAGCGCAAAGGGCATCATTCTAATTGCCCCGGACTTCCTTTCATCCCCTTTGTGCGCCGCTACTGCCTCGCTTCCTCCCGTCCACCCCTTTTCACCTCCAAGCTCTTTTTCCGGAGAAAGAGAGAGAGAGCGGCGCTCTAAGTCATTTCTGCGATTAATTTTTCCTTCCAATTTGCACGCGGCAGTAATTAAGGGACCGGAGCGCGGCAGTACATCATTCGAAGAGAGAGAGAGAGAGTGAGAGAGAGAGAGAGAGAGAGGGAGGAAAGTCTCTCCTCGGTTCTCTTCTTCAAGCAAAGATCGCGATGCCGGTGTTTAAGTAGTCCTGAGTACCTACGGATTTTTCTTCTTTTTGTCGCCCGTAATGCACTCTCTGGCTGAAGCCGCGATAAAAGAAGCCTCGATGGTGCTGTGCTCTCGTTTATTATTAGCGCGTAATCAACGAAAATTTCACCAACAATAATTTTTAATGAAAAGTCCTCGTTGCGAAAATTTGAAAACAAAAGCGCTGCGGCCAACTTTTTCACGAATTAAAAAATTCAATTATATTTAAGTATACGCCAACTGAAAACCGGGGAGCGAAAAAATTATCTCGATGGGCGCGGAGAATTAATTTTGCGCGTGTTTCATTCAAACGGCGCGAAATCGCTCCTGAAAAACGGGCAATTTCATAGTTCAGGAATTAAAAACGTAGCCAAGAGAACATATACACATACACAGACTCACGCAAGAGTAGGGTCGGCCCTTCGAGGTGTTTAATAAAGATAATGCCCTGGATGGGCTGGTTCACGGGTCTCCCACTCCGGCCTCATTCAGCTCTCGCTCGCGAGTTCTCTTCCTCTCTCGTGAATGCACTGAATGCTTCTCTCCCGTTGCTTCTTCGCCTCTCTCTTTTTTTTTTGTTCTTCCTCTTTTTGCGCCGTCGAGTCTCCGCCGACGGCTCGCGCATTTTTCCGGCTTAACCCTAGTCGCTTGTAATTTCGCAGATAAACTCGACCTTTCCTCCCTCTCCTAGCTCTCATCTGGCAATCTGGCAGTAGTATAGTGTGTATCTCGCGGGGCGCTTTATTTTTTTCCGCTACTCCTCGCGTATTTGCGCTGTGGGGACAGCAGACGACGCTTATCGCGAGTTGTATCTTGAAGCTGGTTGTACGTGTGTTTTTGAATTTGAATTTTGAATTTTCGCAACAAATTTTAAACTAAACAAGAAAATTCATGCATAAAGCGAGAGCGAACCGACAGTATACACAGCGATTCAGCAACTCTGCACTTGCTTCCAGCCGATGAAAAGGTTAATTACTATATTCATCGCGAAATTCCAGCCCTCAAAGCTCATCCGTAAACCAAAGCGGCTCTCTCTCTCTCTCTCTCTCTCTCTCTCTCTCTCTGCACGCATAAATAAACATTTTTAATCATCCGGAATCGAAGCCGAAAATACACGCGTCAGACAGAGGGACGCCAACCATCCGCGCACAGCAAGAAGCCGCAGTAGCAGCTAAAAAGCATCGGCGGCCTTCTGTGTATGCAAGCTCCAAAAATCGCGGCGAGGCCACCCCCTGCCTGGACGAAAAAGAAGAAGCAGCGTACATAGCGGCTGGAGCCGAAAAACCGCGAAGCTGCAGCTAATGAAAAGGCGGCGGCGGCGGCGGTGGCCTTACGCGCGCGTGTACCTCTTGAATGGTTGCATCGGCGGAAGGTAGTAAGTCCGGGCATCAGGGGGCAATAATAGATATCCCCCACAATGGCCGGCGCCGCCGCTTTTCAGGCGATTCGCGTCGACCGCCGTTCTCTCTCTCTCTGTCTGTTTGTGTGTGTGCAGCGCGTTCCTACGTATATATGTCTAACCGAAGCTGCTGCTGCTGCTGCTGCTGCTGCAGGAATGAAATGACAAGGTAAGAGGGAGGGAAGGAGCGAACGCGAGCGAGCGCTAGCTCATCAACTAATGGTCCGCACCGGAACTGAACTACCCACCCGTTCTCTTTTTCGATCTCTCTCTGTGTGTGAACGTGTACGTGTATATCTGCCTCGCAGTTCTCTCTCGGAAAAGGAGGAGAGACATATTAATGTTAGAGCAGCTGGGAGGGTGTATGTGTGTGTGTGTGTGTGACTCGATTCACGTGTTACCGATCCCGCGCGTACGCTGTACTAGACTTTGCAATTTCGCAGTTTGCCGTGAGTGGTTGGAAGCGTGGAGCAATTTTGGTAACAGCAGCAGCAGCTGGCGATGCTGTGTATAGGCGCGCTGCACAGTTTGCTACTACTTCGTTTCTGCGCGCGAGAAGTGTCGTGTAACTAATTATCTGAGATGGGCTCTCGTTTTGTTACATATACGCTCTTTTCTCGGGCTCTTTATTTCGACAGGTGAATTAAAAAAAACTAATGTATTCGTAAAATGAGCAGAATACGAAACCGCTACAATGGCATTGAACACGTATTTCCTGTCATCCACACGCACTTATTGTAGCAAGTCATGACAGTGCAGCTCATCTCAAGACGACTCTTGTCCACGTGTGCGTGCGAGTATACGAAGGAAGTAGGGTCGCTCGCGTATATAGCAGGAATCGGAAGGAAGGATTCGCATAAATCCACCCCCTCTATATACACGCCGAAGCCACCCTCGGCTTCTCCCTCCCTCTCTCTCTCTCTTCCAACAGACGCGAACCATGAATATTGATCATTCCCTATTCTCCATGGCGCACTTTCTCTCTCTCTCTCTCTCTCTCTCTTGCTTTCGGGCTCTTATCGTATCGTTTCCTCCTTCTTCGGCGTAGCTTTCTCTCGCAGGTTGGGCTACACTTCGTCATTTTCCTTGGCGCAGGGGCTGTTCTTGTGCGAGGGCTCGGATTTTAACGTTCCCTTTTACCGAGTCATATTGTCGCTCCGTTTTCATTATCCCTTCCGCGGGATTTGCTTCTCTGGGGAGAGGCGGAGGGCACTGCTGAGATTTCGCCGGAGATGCTGAGAGACTTCTGTGTTTGTTCTCGGCTTATTGCCGCCGCTGCTGCTGCTGCTGCTGCTTGATTCTCACGTGCGCGGGGGAAAATTTACAAATGTTTCCGTGTCTAACGGTGTTTTCACTTTTTATGCTTCAGGTGAGTATAGCATCTCGTTTTTCAAATTTATTTATCCAAAAATGTTGCTCTCAAGCACCGAATCGTCGGCATGTATCTATCTGCTGTACCAGCTCTTTTCCATCTCTACGATCTTTCTCTCTCTCTGGCGTCGCCCTTCGTGGCCTCGACGAAAAAAGAACGCACTCTATTTATGCCCGACTTTATCTTGACGTGATCTAGTTATGCCAGGCACGATCCATTCACTCGGTCTCCGCTGCTGCTCGACCCGCCCGCGACATAGTGTATGCGTGGAGATTATCATTTCGTCGCTTCGCGATCTCTCGTCGTCGATTCGAGCGAGGAATTTTCGAAATAAATATTTATGGCTATGTTAAGCTCGTATTCGTTAAAATTTTATGTGCAGTCTTACACAACAAGTATCGAACATACGAATATCAAATTATACTGTAGTAGTTTGATGTTAGCTCAGACTGACGCGTATCGTTAAACAGTATTACAATAACAGTCCAGTCAATCAATCGTCAGGAATTTCAGTAGTTACTGTAAACACAGGTCAGACACAGTGCTAGATCGCACACAATTAACGCATTAAAGCGCAAACGCGCTAATACCTATCATTCAACTCGCATATATTCCCGCTGGAGCGGAATGAATAAGGTAATTTGAAAAATAAAATAAAGAGGCAGGTAATAAATATAGAGAAGCAAAAGGAGGGGCAGCAGGAAGAGAGCGAGCGAAAGATTCATTCCAAAGTGCGCGAAAAAGAAAAGAGGAAGGTCAGAGGAAGAGAGGGAGAGAGAGAGAGAGGAGGGAATGAATGATGGGAATATAATGACGAAGCCTCCGCTAATTCCCCTATCGTTTTTCTCTTTCTCGCATTACCGCGTCATTATGTTTATCTCTTCCTTTCTTTCTCTCTCTCTCTCTCTCTCTCCTTCTCTTCTGTCGTTTCTTTTCCCGCGCGCGGCTATGTATTCTATATATACATACTTTTCCCCTTTCCGCGTTTTAACGAAGCATTACGCTGATGCAATGTTAATTCGCTCGCTGATGTAGCCTCCCCGCGGAGGAAAATTCAGTCTGGATTATCTTATTTAGTGCTGCGCGAATAAAAATATCGGTGAGACATTATATTACAATAACGATTCGCGGTGGAGCTTGGAAATAACGAGAGAGCTGAGAATAACACACGCAACAAAAAGTTTGTCTTCCCCGCACGAGCTACTTTGGCAAAAATTAGAATAAATGCTGAAGCAGCAGTAGTAGCAGAGACCTCAGAGAGAATCCGAGGGATATCAGAGAGAGAGAGAGAAAGAGAAAGCGACATAAACCGAGGGTGGACCTTCCTCTCTTTCTCTCTTCCATTCTTCGCTCCACTCCCGCGACTGGCGCAGGGATTAATAACGGCCTATACCGCTGTCGCCATGGTAACGCGCTCGTGTTCACTCTCTGCAAAAAGTAGCTGTGTATATATATAGTATATACGCTGGTGCGTGTCTCCGATCGGCCGTTAAATGCGTCCCTTTAGTCGCCGAGTTGACCCGAATGACGCGCCGCGAAAATTTATGAATGAAAGTTTTATTGCGCCTTGAAACACAGCCGCCGCGAGGAGACGATGCGTCGGGTATTACGATTAAACTTGCGCCCCTGGCTTCATGCAGAAGGGTTAAAGTTGGCTCGGGCTTATCTTCCTCTTTCTTTGCTTGAATTTATTATGACGAGAGAGCGAAGCTTGCGCTGGTCTACGGAGGTTTATTTTTATTCATTACAGAATTCCACAGACTCTAAAAAAAAGGGGTAGAAGAGGTACAAAAGTGCAAAGCTTGTTTATCCGCTCTGAATTCTTTACGTGTCTCGCAACTGCATATCCGCGTTTCGTTAGGAAGCTCGTGTGGTAAATAACACGGCCTTTGACAGCTTATTGCATGGGAGAGAGTGGACTAAAACCCGATAAATAATGAACTACCTTTTTTTGCGCGCATTTTTTTCCGCACGTGTACGACTTTATTTTTATGTTTATTTTTACTCTTATTCGCTCTCCGTTTACACGTGTACCGGCGCATCGTATCGCAAAGCTGCATATATATGCGTTAACGGAAAATTTCTGCGCGCGTGCTCTGCAATCGATGCTTCGCACTCGCTTCCACGAAGAATGATTTTTTTTTCAATATACATTTTTTTTCTACTGTTCGTAGCATAAACGTGAAAAATCGTTACTTTTATTCTACTGTTACATCTCTCACGTGTCTCTGATGCTCTGTATACGGTATTTCCGAATATCCGAGGATCGCGAGAAAAATGCCGATATTACTAGAGTCACTTCATCACTTGTATATACTCTGTATGATATACATGAAACGATGAAACCTAATAAACTGCGACGATAAATTATTTATAAACAAGCAAAAGTATTCCAATATAAATACCCGGACGTCAAAGCTCCAACTCAATAGATTAACGCGTTGCGAATGAATACTCGATTCTTTCGCAACAAACCTCTCACGCGCGTCCTACTCATTATTGCTATCGGCTGCAACGCTGCTGGACTGCCGGAGAGAAGGACGGAAACGGGGAAAGAGAGTTAACGGAAACAACGAGAGATGATCCGCGCGCGTCCTTGTCGCTTGCTCGTCGGGGCGCAAAAGCGCGCGAAAAGCTCGGGCCGGAAACGCGTCGTGCAACGTGACTGAGAAAAATGATGGGAGCAGGAGATGCGGACAACGAGCGAAAGAGATATATACGTACACACGCCAAGTGAGAGTGAGCGGAATCGAGAGAGATGGAGAAAACACAATGAAATTTATCGCGGTAAATAAAGTACAAATGCATCGGAGGGAAAATATTATGCCAGCGGCTTCGGTTTATATATTCTGCTGTGGATTTTGCTGGATTTCAGAGAGAAGCATTTTTCTAGTTTTTCTAATATTTTGCAATAATTTTCGTACAACTATTATACAAACATCAATGCGAATCGTAATTTTACAATGCCCTTTACAATTATTCGACGTGCTGCAAAAAAAAAAAAAAAAATTTCCGGTTTATTTTCTAAAACACCGCGAGCGAACAGTCACTGGTGAAAGAAAAGCCCGGTCGAGCAAGCAGGAACGCACACCTGCAAAAAAAGCGCCATGAAAGCAATTCCGCGTGCGCTCGTCGGTGCGATGCCCATCCCAGCGAAAAAGACAGAGAGTCGACGGCGGTGGCGAAAGAACGCCACGCGCAAAATAACAAAAAAAAACAGCAGCGAGAATTATATATCGTGAAAAACGCAGAAAAACGAGAATCGAGAAAGTGACGCAGGATAAAACAAACAGCGAACGAAGCGAAAGCACCGACAGCGCCGGGTGAAGGGAAGGACAGAAACGGGCGGCGATCGGTAAAAAGGAAAAAAGGGAGAGAACGAGGGAAAATCGGAGAGGGAGTCGAGTGCAGAGTCGTGCGCGCACGCTGGGCTTCATGAATATTTGAGGCGATATTCCGTGCTTTCTCGCTGCCGCCTATATACGGCATCTCCTCTTCTTCCTTTTTCCCAGTGTGCGGACCAGGCTACACGGAGAATCGCCGTTTTCGCGATTTATCGCTGACCTGAGAGAGTATACGCGCGCGGAGCGTGCTCACGTTCCGACAAAAACGCGAGTCGCTGCTGCTGCTGCTGACTTTTTTAGCTCGCTCGAAAATTGACCGAGCACTTTTATTTACTGTTTGATTTGCAGCTGTGCTGCCGCCGCTGTTTATTTAAGGCTTTTTTCCGCACGCTGTACTATACGCTCCGCGCTCTCTCTCGCACGCGCTGATCAAGCTTGTATGAGCCTTTGTTGATGTGTTGTTTGCCTTTAGCTGATGAATTTTTCGGTAAGAAATCCAACTTTTGTTTGCTCCAGTGTTCAGCTTTTTTTGAGAGAGGGAAAAAATGTTTTATGCAAACCTCGATGATGGCTAGGACACGTGCGCGTCTTAAAGTCGATCGATATCCTTTTCAGGAGTGCCCAGGTGAGTGCTACACGTTTGCCTCGTTATTAGATCAGTGCGCAGAGACGTCTGGTGATGCATTCGGGATTTGCACTTATAGGAGCTTCTCGTTCAGATACATATTTAACTTTATTTTCCACCTGTTTCACAACAAAAAAAAAGTATCCAACAATCCCTTATACGAATCGTCAGCAGTAGCAGTCGACAATCACCGAACCACCAATTAAATTTTCCTTTCGCCCGGAGGCGACGATCGAATAATCATCATCATCATGACGATCGTCATCATTAAATCCATCGTGCCACGCCGCAGCCGAGCGGCAGAATCGAAATTGGCGCGGGCCGCTTCCGCTGAAGATTGGCAAATGGGGGAAGGGGAAGCGAAGCACGACGTCGCTCCACCGGAAGTGCGTCTAATGCATCCGTCTGGGGTCACACGCGCCGTCTCGCTTCCGCCGGAGCCATTACCGCCGGCAGAAAGACACAGGGCGAGGGAGAGCTGATGTGGATGCTGGTTATGTACGAGTATACGTGTATTGATTCTGGCTGTACAAAAATCA
>UCQR01053232.1:4386-15829 GCA_900474235.1 Cecidostiba semifascia
TCTCTCTCTCTCTCTCTCTCTCTCTTGCCGATGTCCCCAAGACAAATAATAAAAAAACCATTAGGGGATTTAATCATTTTCACATGCCTGCTCGCTACACTGATTTATTAATAAACGTCAGTCTTAACATTTATTATCATAATATCTTTTAAATCGCGGTAAGCGCCGCCGCGAGAGAGATGAATTATGTACGAGCGCTCGTGTTTCTGAGATTCATTTGAGGCGCGCGTAATAATCATTTTTTCTCAATTAATAATAAATGTGTAAACGCGACTGCATCAGAGACGATAATCCGCATGTGTCCTAAAAAAAACTCCTGATAAATCAAGCTCGAACATCGCGATGCAATTTCCCGATCAAAGCCAAAGATTGATGCGCTTTGCGCGCTTCAACGCCTGATGCATCCTCTCTCCCTCTGTATCCCGTTTAAATCTGCATCCACCTCTCTATCCTCGTGTTAATCCTTCATCCAGGCCTGCTATACACAACTACCCGTGCAGTAGTAGAGAGAGAGAAAGAGAAAGAGTAGAGAGCTGTAAAAAAAGGCGGAGAGCCGCTTACGATCTGGAACGAAAATAATTGCTCCATGATTCTCCTCCGTCTTGCAGTGACTCTCCAGCTAGCCCTTATCTCGAAGCGTTCTTTTTCCTCTTCCACCCCTTTGCCGACCGACAGGGGCATAAATCCCGACCAGAGAGAGTGAGAGAGCGAGAGCACGGGATCGCCGTCGAAAATAAGATAAAGTCGCACGGCGGATAAGAGGGTGTGGGTGAGAGAGCAGCGTCAGGAAAAAGAGAAAAAGGCAAATTCCCGAATAAACACATCCGCGCGGCGCGCCTTTGGACCGAAAAAGAGAAAGAGAGGGAGGAGCTGCCGCCGTCGCCGCGCTGTGTACCGCGCGCATTATTAACTCAACCACCGGAAAATGTCAACGGTACCGTTACTCTCTTATCTCCCGGGCGCGATCGCCTCTTTCTTTATTTTAACGCCGCACAGTTAGATTCACGAGCCTCTGCGCCGGATATTCCCTCGCAGCAGTAGCAGCTTCGTTTGGGGCTTCCCTTTTGCTGCTGCTGCTTCTTTTTATTTTAACTCGACGATTGCTCTCTCTTTTCGCTGGCTGCGTCAACCGCTGCTGCTGCTTATTGACTTATTCAAACGCTTCTGCCCGCGGAGATTTGTGGCTTTACAGCTGCATGCGGAGAGCGAGATTATTTACTGGCTTTTTCGCTTTCTTTTAAATCCTATACGAGTTTTTGCTTCAGCAAAATCAGACTAATGTATATCTAAAAAAATTTTTTTTTTTCGACAAAGTTTGCGCAATCTCTGACCAGTCTGATGGCTGCTGCACCGAATGCGATTAGAGCCAGCAGTCGCCAGACGCTCGAAAAAGCCGCTTCCAAGAAGTGGAATGAGTCAACGACGACGGAGTTATCGTCACGGAGGAAGCTGCGTTGGCCTCGCAAGCGTCAGCGCGGGCCGAGCTTGCAGCGCTCTCTCTCTCTCTCTCTCTCTTCAAGGGATGGAGGAAAATAAAGGAAGGAGAGAGAGAGAGAGAGAGAGAGAGAGAGAGAGAGAGAGAGAGAGAGGCAAGGGTGGAAACGAGGCGAGAGGAGAGAGAACGAGCCCTCGCTGCAGCCGTGTAGACGAGAGAGAGAGAGAGAGAGAGAGAGAGAAAGCTAGAGGGGGCTGAAGTCTGAAAGATAAGGTGGCCCTCTCCACCTCCTAGATTATGGAATGGCACTTTAATTACACTAATGGGAGAACCAAATGTTAATTACAATTCGAAGTCTAAAAGAGAGACGCGATTCGTCGCTGGAGCAAGAGCGAGAGAGAGAGAGAGAGAGGATGTATAAATGCAGAATGGCGAGGGACAGAGACCGGATTTGGAGCGTACGGAGAGATAGGGGGGAGGCTCCTTTCAGGATTAGTATTATTTAATTAAAAATGCCCTTCTTGATTAGTCGTACGGGCCGACTTTTTCGCCTCTCGGTATCGCCTAATAGATCCAATTTTCATAAAAAGAGCTAAAGAGCTCTCTACCTACTCTACGCTGGCGACTCTTTTGTTTTTCAGTCCGCGTAAGCTGTTTTGCGCTCATTAGGTCTTCTTGCGAGATGACCGTTGCTGCTGCTGCTGCTGCTGCCGCCGCGGAAAAAGGGTTGAAAGGATCTCTATCTTCTTGCGGTTGGAAGTATTATAAAACGTTTTAGTATAAGCCGTCATTTGCATGACAGCTTTTTGATAAGCTGGATTAAAGTTTGATGTCGTCGAATAGTCGAGTGTGCCACATATTTAGAGAGAAGTTGATTTATTTAAAATTATCGCATATCCGAATGCCAATGTCCGTATACACATGATGTAGGATATACAGTATAGGTAAATTATTCGCAGAAGCCGATACGTATATAGTCGCTCGGCAATAATAAAAAATGCATCCGCTAATTGCCGGAGTAACGCGCGCTTCACTTTATTTTATAGGCCGCAGGCTGCGTGTACGTATGAAACAAGCGGAGAATTAGCCCCCGACTTGATAAATTATGTCAGGCCAGGACGTAAAGATTATGATTTGAGTATCCGTCGGCTTAACACGGACTTTCCGAGCATTATATCCGAGCACGGTGGCTGGGATCCACTTCTGCCAAGCGCCATAGGTATCTCTCTCACTCTCTCTCTATCTCTCTTGCCATGCCGGTGTGTAAACAAGCCATAAATGTTTTATTGCCTCTCGTGTGGTACACCGCATCGTGGGGAGACGTCGCTTCTGATGTTCGCTCCTCCGAAGCGCGCAAGCGTTCGCATATACATATAACCGAGCAAGCGCGCGCGCGCCGTTATGTATAGAGGAGAATCGCTACGAGATGGAAAGAGACAGGGAAAACGGCGTACGCTTAAAAAAAAGAATTGAGAGAGAACCCTAATGGGAAGAGGAAAGAACAAAGGAAAGACAGATTTAGTAGGGGGTGAGAGAGTACTGGAATCGTTCGTGCGTACTTTACGCGATGGATAATTCTTCCGCGGGGCGTTTTTATTGTTTTTACGGGGATTCCAAACGCGGATAAGAATGGTAGTCTCTACGCCCACGGAATGCGATCTTAAGTGGCTCGACATGTGATCTCGAAGGCGGGATATCGGAAATGACATAAATATGCCAGGCCAGGTTGGAAGAGAGAGAGAGAGAGAGAGACATTAAAACTATCGACTGGTAATCGCTGTATTTTCTTCCTCTCGAGTGCGGATATCGGATGGGGATGTTACAGGGATAAGATATTTAAATTCCGTTGAAAACATGCGTGTTGTGTCAGAGTTATTTTTTTACAAAGATCTTATAAGCTACTGATGTGAGTATTTTATTCTACACGTATATGATCGTGTTAAATACTTAACAAATAAACATTAGTCATGCAAGCGTCACGCCTTCGAAAATAACATAGAAATTATTTACAGATCAAGTACAGAGATAAGAGTATTTTGAGAAATGTCACAACTTTGTTAATATTTATGCTTAACAAACAGTTCGATAAAAATGGCTAATTCGCATTAATGATAGATTTGAGAATTTCCACTGCGAATAAATTTGAATAAATCTAATCACTTTAAATAACAGCTTATAGTTATACATTGACGAGAAAATATTATCACGCCACGCTATTCACGGAATTCGCGCTCTTCGATCCGTCGACTTTTTCATTATTCTTATCTTCGATCGTAAAGTTAGGCTCATTCCAGTATTCAACTTCGCCACTGGCAAACATGACGAAAATCAAATTAGCAGATACGGAAATGGCAAACAGTATCCAAAAAACGAGCCTCCATTCGCTCAGTGTTTGATTAGGTGTTATTACACCGATGATGTACGGCGAGAGTATGCCAGTGATGCCAGCCGATATGCCATTGCTAAGAGCCATTAGTGTTCCCGAATAATTGGGACTAAGATCAAGCGTGTTAACCATTACGCTTGGATAAGAGCTTCCCATTAAACTCATCGCAACTGCAAACATGACGATCACCAAAACTTGATCGCAGCCAATGTAAGAAGCGACAATGACGAAAGTTGCCGAAGAGGACAATGCCAGCACGGATCCAATCTTCCTGACTGGCGTAGTCGACAGGAACTTTATTGCAATCACGTAATCGGCAAACCAAGAGGTGATGAAGCTACCGATCCACATGCACAGATAGATCAAGGAGTTCACGTATCCATTGTTTTCGACGGAAAATTTTAGTACACTACACATATATTTCGGCAAATCGGTAACGATGGTCAGAAGCGACCAATTGAAGCCTAGCATGGCTATGATAGCAGCCCATAGAGGTTTGGACTTAAGTACGTGTTTCCATGGAGTTGGCGGTGGCTTTTTGTGAGTATGTTCACTTAACTGCTCGTTCAGGTAGTCTCGCTCGAGTTTCGAGATGAAGGGATGTTCCCGTGGATTGTTGTAACACAGCACCAACCATAGAAAATACCAAATCGCACTGGTACCGCCGATGAGATAGAACACGCTGGACCAATCGTCAGAGTGTTGAAGAATGATACCGGATATGCTATTTGCATATATCGTTCCCAGCAGTTGACCAGCGTAAACAAAGCTGCTGATTCTCGATTTCTCGTCCGGTGGAATCCATTGCGAGAGAAGAACATTTATGGCAGGATACGTCACACCTTCGCCAAGACCCATCAATATGCGAGTGATGATAAGACCAGTGGAATTACCCCAAGTTACAGACAGAGGTGTTAGCAGCGTGAAGATAGCTGTTAGGAATATTCCGAGGCCGTAAGTGTGTTTACCGCCATACTTTTCGGCTATGTTGGCTCCAGGAAGATGCGTGATTACGTAGCCCCAGTAAAAGGATGACAAAATCAGGCCCTATTTTCAAAATTTATCTTTCATTGATTTGACATTATTATTATTATTTATAAATTTTTATTGAATAAATGATCAGACCTGAGTGTGCTCACTCCAATCGTAAAGCTCTTCAGAGTGTAAAGTTGTGTTTAGTGACGAGTGTATTTCGACTGATGCAGCAGATGGACAGGTATCGTCAAAACTGACATCCGATTCTATTGGCGGTACCATTTTTGTCATAACGATGGACAAACATGCACGCATGGCGTAAGCGTGAAACAATCCCAGAAAGCACATGGCGGCGAATACCCATCGTTGCCGAATGTTCCCACCTTGATAATCAAAACACAATTTATTACTTTAAGAATAGATAAAATTTGTCGAACTATGGAACAATAACGCGACGACTTACAACGCACTTGAATATCCCTCATCAGCATTTTGTCGAAAATGTTATGATCTAATTGAAGGCGCGCTGATAGATAAGATTGATGAGCATCGAGTAAAAATATGGAAATTAACACCTGTTTTGCGACGTGCTCTTCTCGAGGTAAAAACCGACAATGACTTTACTTTATTGTACTCGGAGTCTTAGTTTGACGTAAACGTGATACGAGATTCTTTCGGTTTACTGTCTTCATGATCAATAAGATAAAGAACAGACGAACCGAAGATAAACAAAATAAACGCTGGGGAAATAAATGAGTTATTTACAATTTTCTTCCTTGTTTTTGAAAAATTCCAACGAACGGATTCACGACATTATGTATAACACACAATGCGTCCCTTTTAGCATCAGTAGCCGCAGCCGAGAAACAAAGAATTATATAATAGATGCAAAATGTCGCAACTCTGGAGTTTCAATTTAAGTTGGGCAAAGGCATGTCGGCATTTCAATGTAGAAAAAAACACGTATGCTAAATCGGCATCACACGTACTCCGCCTTTCGCCTTCTCATCTCAGGCATCAGCAACCGCTCTTTTACCAAGCTCTCCCCACAGGCTAAGGCAAGAGACATGGGGTATACGATCCGCGAATCGCCGGACACAACCTTCGCATAACAGTCGGCGACTGACGACGAAAAATCAGCAAGTCTGATGAACTCAAGTAGGGGCTGCTGGTGCTAGGTTCCCCCTTTGGAGTAGGCGGTGGCGGCGGTAAAGTAGATAGAGCCCGGATCGGTTAGGCGTCAGGTATACTCTGCCCTCTCTTTTGGCAGGACAAATGTCCTCAAACACTTTGAAGCTCGGCAACTGATAAAATTGTAATTACTCTTTTGAGCCGGACGGCTTATGTAAAGCGTGTCGTCGTTGATAGCAGAGCGAGAGAAGGAAAAGTGGAGATCGCTTTTGTCGTGCGGCGCATTATATAAGCGAACGATTATCTAGTCAATAAAAGGCTAATCGTGCAACAATAAACAATTTATTATTCTACTCGCGTGAAAATAAAAATATTGCAAGCAAGCCAGCTGACAGCAGAGCGGTAATGGAATTGCTCGCGAGCGTCGGAAGTATTTTAGAGGCAAAAGGCTCGCGGCGGCGTCGGAATTTCATACGTCGGGGCTGAATTATTGCGACGCCGCTGCTGCTGCTGCTGCTGTGGTGGTGGCTTCGATCGGATTTGAAAATCGAAGGGCCGAGAACGAGGCTCTCGAGATTCGCGCGCCATCGGAGAGCAAAGGCGGCAGCAGTGCCAGGGTCCAAGAGAGAGAGAGGAGGGAGAGCTGCGTGATTGATTTTGCATACGACACGGATTGGACAGGTTTGAGAAATTGAACTGGCTCTCAGGCTTGCCCTCGGGCGTCTCTCCGTCTCTCTTTTGCTCTCGGCCTTTGTCGCGCTGTGTGTGCTTTTAGCTTCTCTCTCTCTCGCTCTCGAAAGAGCAAACTCGCCCGTCCCGCGCTGGCTGTCCGTACGCATATATATATTCATATTTATATGCGTATAATATGTCTATGAGGTCAGAAGGGAGAGAGAGCGTCTCGGCGGCGTTTTTTTTTGCTCAGCGTCGAACTCCTTTCGGATATCGTATGGGGGATTGGCTTGACATCGAACGATTTGCACCAGTGGAACCAGCCGAGACGTATTTATGACTTCCGTTAGCACACATTTCACACTCGAGGCCTTTTTTTATACCCTCGACTGCTACTGCTGCTGCTGTCCCGTGCAGCCGTTCCTCTTTACACTTTATTTCCCCGTTCGCGCTTATCAACCAAAGTGCCTTACTCTCGCTCTCTTCTCGATGATCGATGATTTTAATTCGAAGCATCTACTCGAAATAAGAAAAGTTCCGCGTGCTCGCAGGCACACTATAATACATACACTCATCAATACGAGTCAGCTCTCCCCATATCCGCAGATCTATTTTCATTTCCTTCAATCTCAAGGCTGCAAAAGCTCTCCCTCAATATAACCCTTTTGATTTCTATTCCGGTCACCGCCTAGTCGAGTCGAGAGATAAGCTCGAGCTTCGGCTTTCCGTACTCCGATCACGCGTTAAGGGCGCCGCCGCCGACGTTGCGCGGCTTCCATCCCCTTTAATACCTTCAAACGAACTCGGACGAGTAGAGCTTTTCTCTCTCTCTCTCTATCGGGGAGAATAAAGGGCGCGGGCCGACATGTGAACGCGTCTTCTGGAAAAGAAAGGGCGACGGCGGCGGCGGCGTCGCGCCGGCATGAGGGATGACTGAGCGAGTCGGTTAAACGCGGGCGCGCGACGTCTTCTTTCATAAATTTCGAGAGGGGGGCGCCCGGATAAAGGTTTAGAATAAATCGTTCGGCCCGTTATCCACTCTGCTGCTGCTGCTGCCGCCGCCGCGTCGGAGATGGAGCTGCTGCAGCGCGTATAGGTATCAAGCCGAGCGTGTGGGATTTTTTTAAAGCCGCGCGATCTTCTCCGTTTTATGATATAGATTCCAAGTGGAGTTTATATATTATTTTATTGAAAAAGAAATAAAAAACGATGCCTGCTTCTTGTTCTGCTTGCAGTCTGCGTCGAGGGATACGGATCAGGGCTGTGAGCCGCCTGATTACTCGACGTCGATTTCAAAACACGTCGTCGGTTTCCATCTACGTGAGCAAGGTAAGTTGTATAGTTATACTTTTAGATAATACATTTGTCAATTGTTTTTCTTGCGTCAAACATCATGTGTATATTATATACTTTTTTATCGATTATCATACAGGATATATTCATGTCCCGCGGCGAGGCTGCGACGGTAAGTGTAGCCGCACTGAGAGAGAGAGAGACCGACATCATGTGTAACCCCTCCATGCCGAACTCGCATAAATATTCTAACAACTTTGGAAACTAATATGATTGCATTCGGCGGGAATAATATCGTGTTTCGCGGTGAGACTGCAGCGCACCGGTCGGCTTGTTTACGGAATACGCGATGTCCGGAATTGCTCCTACATTGTTTTTTCTTCAAACTTTCCCGTATATTATGTACCTATATGTATATAGGAGAGATGAAAGGGCAGTATGCATACAATTTTTAACGAAATCAAGAGCTATATAATACGTATATTCCGAGAGAACAAAGGTCGACGTTTCAATTAGGGCCCTTATTAGTTAGCAATAATAGACGAGAGGAGGAAGGCCAGCTAGCAGCTAGCCCTTTCTAGCTCCCATTAGAGGGAGAGAGAGAGAGAGACGCAGAAGCGTCGTCCGCTTTCCAGTGCTTAGCGCATACATAAGGTCCGCGCTTGTGTTTGCTCTGCTGGTCCGCGCGCGGCTCTTACGATATTAAGGGCTGACTAGGCAGGCTCTACTCTAACTCCTTCCCAAACACACAGTACTTGCCCTCTTTCTCTCTCTAACCCTCTCCCCTCGTATAGTATAGCATAGTACTCTGTGCGGGGGACCTGACCTGTCGGTCGTTAGGTCGATTGATTTTCTCCGGAGCGACCGCATCCAGCACCGGCTGTAAATGCGCAGCACTAGGCGGTGTTCTCTCTCTCTCTCTCTCTCTCTCTCTCTCTCTCTCTCTCTCTCTCTGAGAGAGAGAGAGAGGAGATGTGCTTACGGCGTTACAGCTAAGAAGCCGTTTTACGAGCGGCATTATCGTGATGCCGCCGCTGTACTTTTCCCAACTTAGCTTATTACGCGCAAGCTCGCTCTAGACTGTAAAAGCTGCTGCTGCTGCTTCCTTTTTTCTTTCCGCTCGTGTGTGAGGGGAGGCAGAGCGAGCGTTAATTTAGCTATGCCGAGATGCAATTAAACTTTATACACCCCGACGAGTGACACGAGTTTTTATATACTTATACACACAGCTTTATTGTAAGTCACTTTCTCGAAAAAACGTAAACTCGCCTCGACATCGAATGACAAAAGATTATGTGTCGTAGCCCACCGCAAGCTCTTATCACACTCGCGGTAGGTATACACAGTACGACAAAGGGCTCTTTAGTGCCGGCTTTTCATTCTCCCTCGTCTCGCGCGTATACAGCAGACGCTGCAGGTATATATACGCCTAGGCGAATTTCGCGGGCCGCAAAAGCGAGCAGCGGGCGCCGGCGACATCTTGTATTGTCAGATACCAGCAGCAGCGCGACAAATTCATAATTGCGTTAATGCGGGTAGAGGAGGCATACGCACCGCAGCGCTGCGGCAAGAGAGGAGAGAGAAAGGAGGAGACCTTATCCTTCCTCGCTACTGCATCTGCTTCTTGGGAGAGGCTCGTTAATCTTCGAGGGATTAATACGGGAGGAAGTATCGCGCGCGATGGTTATTAATTAAATTCACTGCAGTATACATGGTATAGCGTGCGTGCTGATTATTAAAAAAGAGAGAGAAAAACGGAATCTCGATAATGAATAATCTCCGAGTTAATCGAACGTCCCATATATCGAGAGCGAGAAAGCGCTTAAAAAAGCACACATCCGGATAATAGAGCCATTAAACCGAGAGCAGCAGCAGTAGCAGCTTCCACACACGCTTTTCCCCCTTAATTATCATAAGCGTCGACTCCCTTACACTCGTTGCACAGAGAGAGTGAGAGAGAGAGGCCGATCGAGAGCTGGAAGCGAGATAAAATTTCGCGGAGAGTGAGAGAGAGAGGGTGTACAGTAGGTTGCGAGAGTAAAGCGCGAGAACGAGCCGAAATAAAACAGTGATATCGAGGCATTTCACGCACGAGCGCGAACGTTTAGCAAATTCAACGTGCGTGCCGTGGCACGTTCTCTCTTTCTCTCTCACTCTCTTCCTGCCCGAGGTTATACTGCTGCAGGGGCCGTCGTTGAAAAATACTCCTCTCGCTACTGCTGACACCTGTAGCTTCGGCCCCCTCTCGATTCTACATACGTATGCGCGAGAGCTGTCTCTCTCTCTCTCTCTCTCTCTCCTCTCTATCTCTATCTCGCGGTAAGCGAAAAAAATGCGGAATGCGGGGAGCCGCTTTATCGTCGATAAATATCAATGGCGAAAGAGAGTGAGAGTGGACGAGAAAAATCGGCTTTATTATTGAATCGAGCAGCGCGTGTCGATGACAGTGCAGCGTGTGCGTGGACGGAGATTGTTTCGAGCCGTCATCGAGCGGTGCGAGGCAAATTTATTCGGGCAATTTATCACGCCCCGCGCGATGTGTCGAGATATATATACACGGGAGAATGAGCTGATAATTTTATTTCATATTTGCATGGATGCGATGAATTTTATTGGATTTCAAAGTGTACAATGTTGATGGATGCTTATATAAGCGCGAAAGAATAATTGATTCACATTCGAGTGTTGTAAAGAACCACGAGTTTTGTATATGAAATCTCGGCAATAAAAAAGAATGCACGATCATAAACCCCAGATGACTATTCCGGATCTTGATTTCTACTCGGCCTCCCCTTCGAGAAAGAGACTACCACGAAAAAGCATAACAGCTGACAACAAAGAATCTCGCGCTAATTTCATAAAGCCAATACGACCGGAAATAATGAAGCTGTTAAAATCAGCGTTACTATGGCTGTATTCTGTTATACATCGTCTCGAGAGTCCCGCGACACTTCGGAACATTCTGAAATGAACATTGTTAATCTTATGCCAGTGTAACAATTTTGATTAAAAACTGTTGCGAGTTTAGCCTAAACTTAATTCCTTATAGTTTTGGACTGGCCTGACTTCCCCCACCGCTTAAGCTCTCCCTGTCTCCGACCAGCGTAGACAGATGGCGCATAGGCGCTTTCCTGTTTCCCTCATTCTTTATTTGCAAGCCCAGTGTATATATAGCAGTATGTTACCTATACCAAAACTGAAGCCTTTCGTGTGCCTGCTTGGACCACTCATGCTATAACTGCGCACGAAACTATTCAAAAATTGTTTTCGACACACTCTATAGGCGCCAGACAGAGTTTGTCGAAAATCGATGTCCAGTCGTCCACCAGAGGTTTTCTTGTGTATTTTAACCCGCTGATTCGGAATTTCGAATGTGGGCAGTCCAAAAATGCTTCCGTAAAAAGTTATAAACAATTTAATTGTTAATAATTTTAAAAATTATTATTTTTGACCCGGAAAAAATTATTTTAGATTCTTTATACAATTATAATGCGAAAATGTTCTTACAAGTTTTTTCGGAAAAGACTTAGTTTTTGAGTAAAAAATTGATA
>UCQR01053241.1:0-11343 GCA_900474235.1 Cecidostiba semifascia
TGTATATACGACGAGAAGCTGGTTTGGGACTAATATAACCTAGGGGTGTGAGAGCTGGGGCCTCGTTAGCGTGATTTTATCGCTGATCAATTTCGCGGGTGATTTACGCGATTTTTCACGGTCGGTTTTAATTAACGATCGCGGACGGAGAGGAGTTCGTTAGTGCTCGCTTTGCGCTTTGATGTTTCTCCGGGGGTCTCTATGAATGAGACCGGGAAATTAAGAGTTTGGAAAGAGTTGAAAAGTTTTTTTTGGGGGGGTTGATGATCTGCAAGGGGATGGCATTTTTCGAAAAGTTGAGCCCTAATTGAAAGAATTAATTTTTTTTTAATCATAATTATTAAAGAACCTATGACAAACTTTGCATGAAAAGTTACTCTTTGAAAATCAGTTCCTAAACACCCCCACTGACAATCTACCTTCACACCCTATCCTTGTCTTTCACAGCTCTCGGTGCCTAATTGTCATGTGATCAATCATTCGACAATGACCAACCGCCTTGCTTCTCAGTCTTCGACAGCGCAAAAAGCCGATACACAATATTCACCCTCTCAGCTATACAACCCTACTGTATTCGGCAGCTGCACTACAGCTTAACTCTAAAATACTCGAGCCTAGATAAATCATTCCTCCAGCAGCTTAACGTTCACACACTAATACTCTTTCAGAAAGTTAAGATGATAAATTGATAAATTCGTAAGTTTATCCAATTCAAAGTTGAAACAACCAGGTATTATTACACTTCAATCGCAGTGCAAGCACCACAGTCTATAAATTACCGATCCCTAAGTACTGTCCACCACCGCGATGACCCATCTCCCGAGTGTCTCACCACACTCCTGTCTCTATTTGCTTCAACACACCTCGTCGTAGACCCTCTCCCTCTCAGAGGACTGCTGCACCGAATACACACACACACATACACACGACGTCGACAACACGAGTATATACGGCACACCTCTCAACAATGGCAAAGTTCGCTCATTGTGGCCAGGCGGACACAGCTCTCTCTTTCTCTCGAGTGGCGGCGTTGTTAGAGGGCGATAGAACGTGTGAAATATTCAGTCAGATAAAAGACGCCGCGAATCGAGCTAATGACTTGAAGCTCTCGTAGGTCTTCGGATTAATTCAGTTTGACGATTGAGTCCAAGTTGCGAGGGCGGGTAACTAATAGCTGTCCCGCTCGACTTATGCCACTTGGAAATGAATTTCCTGCGGCGGCGCAACGCGCGTTTGACGAAGTTTCGTGCGAGTTGTTTACAAAGTCACGTGCAGGCTGCGGTGGGCGATATTATAGATGCGTTTGCCAAAGTTGGATTAGTGGAAAATTTCATGAGGGCTATGGCACTTCGTTACTGCTAATAGGGAGAGCGAATCAATTGGCATAATGGGAAGTTTGATTCGCTTTGACTGGTGTTTTCGAGTGAATTTATTTTGCTATAAGCGCCGAAACGGTTAATCATTGAAATGAGAGCGTATAAAGGGGATAGGTTTATTATTAATGCGTCGAATCAGCGTCGAATCATTATTGGAGCCGCAGACCCTTTGTTGTCATCAGGCGTCTGTTTACACTTTTACCCGGAAATCAAGGCTTTTGATCGGCCACGCGTTATAATCGAATTCGCCTGCTCGATTATGTGTGAATAGCGGTTAGAGGCTCCAGCTTTATTAACTCCTGGAATTACAATGTTTAATTTGACTACAGTCGATGGACGCGTGTAAATAATCAACAATATTTGCATTAATTCACTAAAAAGTTTGTCTCCCCAACTAAACAGAATACTATATACTCTCGAATTCAATATTTGAAACATTCTCTGTTTGATAATAATTACAAACGAAATCCTTTAACGGATCCAACGTGTGCGATCACATATTATACGCTGAGCAAAGCACACGTACCGCATCTAAGATTCAATGATCCTATATAACTGTAGCTATACGGTATATAGCAGCAAGAAGAAGAGACAAGCAAGAGGCGGCGAACATGCATAAGAGCCGAGAGCGCGTCGCGCGGATGCGCAAACACCATAAGTCGGCCGACTTAAGCTGGAATAATAGACTATCGATTTCTTGCGCTCCCGCTGGGGCAAAAGGAGGAATATCCTCTCTCTCTCTCTCTCTCTCTCTCCTCGCGTTTATTTACTGGAAAATTAACCGGAAGTGCGCGTGCCGCCGCCAGATTAGAAGGAACGACTTCCGCGAAAGGAGATTCGCCTCGTCGCGCGCGCGCCGCCGTCTTTTATCTCCTCCTACTACTGCGCTAGGAGGAAAAATATATGTTCGCGGCGAAAAGAGAAAGAGAGAGAGAGAGAGACCGTTATCTCTCGAGAGGACGATTTGCCCCTGTTTTTGTTTCGCTCTAAGGGAGGATCGGTAAACAGAAGCGAGAGTACAGTAATTTGTATTGGTTAATGAGAATGCATCGGAAAAGCGGGGATGCCGGGGGAGATTTATCTGGATGAGGGTGGTTTTTGTCGGGGAAGTGTGTTTAAGTGAGTTTGAAAGAATCGAGCGATCAGTCAGGCTAGAAGCGTCTTTGTATTTCTGATGATTTTTACCGGTTAAGTAGTAATGTACTGGTTATGTCAGACTACGCTGTGTCCCTGTATAACGTCACATCCGAAATATATAGTCTCGGTCGAAAAAGTGATTTCAGCCACGCACTTGGAATCTGGAGCACATAATCCCCGGCCGATATCGGCTTCCGGGAAAAAATTCGATCGCAGAAAAAACGCTCGGTGATTAAAGATAAAAAAAGAAAAGCGCGTGGCAAAAAAATACACAGACACACCAACGAAAACAAAACGAAGCCTAGAGGAGAGGCTGGCTATGTATGCGCAACTGTTTCGATTCTCGCGATTTGATATCGCTGGGGAAATCACCGAAAGTGCGAACGGAAAATGAAAATAGCGCTGCGGCGGAAAAATAACGCGCGCGTGAGGCATTCAAGCGAACGGGATTTTTAACGCGCGGAGAATGTTTCGCTTCGTTATTTTGCTTCGTTTATTTTGCTGCTGTGCAGTCACATCTCTCTTTTCCAATGTATCTTGTTTCTTGTTTTTTCATTCGCATTCGCTTCTTCGGCCTGGCTATAGGCGTATCTCGTGCGGGAAAAAAGAGTTCGTTCGCGGATATATGGATAAATAAAGAAAATCCGCACGAGGAAAAAAAATACGCGCTCTCTGCAGAGCTGTAGAATAACGAGGTTAAATTAGAGCACAGAGGAGGGTTTAATATCGTTGATTGCTCGCGGTGCATCTTATCGTCTGTAATTGTTATACCGAGAGAAATGTCGTACCTTCTATATTTGCCGCAAAATTACTGTCAAATATTTTCCTTGGAAATTGAATCGAAATGTTGAACAAGAATGAGCCAACTATGCAGACGAATAAAAATGAAGACTTTGTAGAAGAGAAATTTGCACGTCATCCAATGTTAGCCAAAATCACGAAAGAGCGTAAAACAAAATCTACAAAAAGTATAAGCCGGAGCGTGTCGGATAACTCAGCGATATTAATGATCGCTATCTCGTTCTAGGCTATGTATAACTCTCGACGGCTTTCTTCCCATTCGTCGACGCGTAATAGCGGAATTCAGAATAACTTGGCCGAGCGCGAGCCATAAATTCGAGCAGGAGCGTCTGCACATCCGACAAAAGGCTCGTTTCGCGCGCTCGCATTGAGAAGCCAGCACACCGCGAAAGAAGGAACGGCGAAATCGTCCGGGTATTCAACTCGATGTCGACGTTGCTTCTTCTTTGGTTGAGGACTGGAATCGATCGGTTTTGCAATGGGGATATTCAAATATGAATTTGAATGGTGAAAGGTATACCTGGGATCAATGATTGTTGATAATTGTAAAAAACGTCTGATGTCTGGGTGCTATACTTAGTTTTTAATTTTTAACAGCTCTAATTTAATATAAAGACGTAACAGGGCAGGTTGAAATATGCTTACCGCAAATAAAAACAGAAACTTCAATCCCACTTCGGAATTAAAGTTGCGCGACTTCAGCGAAGTAACTTCGTCTCGAGTCTCGTGCTCTTACGACTAATGAGAGGCACACCCCACTCGAGTGAACGTAAATCTGGATTCATTAATTCAGGTTAGATTTGCTCAAGCTCACTCAGCATTACTTCAACTTCATCCCGTAATATTCTCACTTTTCGCACATTTAATTAAAGCCACTTAATAACGTCCCTCGAAAATATAATAGCTTTCAATAAATACACATATATGTCATGTCCAGTGAAAATCCATCAAAAGTAGCACTTCACACCAGAACGTGCCGAATTGATTGGCGACGCGCTGAACGCGACTGTGCATGCGAGTGGCGGTAATTCGCTATGCACCTCCCTCTCTCTCTCTCTCTCTCTCTGTCTCTGAAACTGTGTAAATAAGTGGGGCGTGCGACGCGTCATTTTCGCTAGGCCTTTTGAATATTTGTTCGTTATATATTCAAATGCCGCCTGAAACGATGTAACGCGCGCCGAGAGCTGAAGCTCGACGCCATTCATGTTAATGACGTTTGACGGACAAATCCGTGAAATCGTCGGCCAATCTGGCCTCGCACGGATGTTTCAAGTGCGTTTGCACAGGCCAGAAACTCTCTATCTGTATGCCAGGGCTGACACACGCGAGCGAGCTTTGATTTGCTTAAAAACGTTATTGTTATGCGAGGCTTTATTAGTTTATTGTCGGAGGGATAATGCTATATAGAGGGTCTATTTTTACGACTGAGAATAATATGCGCATTGGATTTGCATAGTTGTTGAAGTGAATACTTTATGCGATTATATTGATTTTTTATTAACTTTATTAGTTTTCGAATTACGAAATGAAATCCTTATTATAACAAATACATATTTTTAAAATTTAAAGTGAAGCAATTTCTCTTGAATTCAATATAATTCTGAATTCGATTTCTTGAAATTATAATTTAATTTTCTTTCATTTTCGGAAAACTGATTACGGAGTATTCAATTAGGGTGCGTATAACTTGATCAATTTCGGTGAAATTCGGTAATATACAACAATCTAAAATGCAGGGAAAATCCCAATTCTCTTCTCAAGTTTTCTGACTAATAAACTGATCAATAGAATTCTGCTTTTGTTCGATATAAATATACAGTTGCTCGTTGCTTGTAACGTAAATATAGCGCTAATGCTTCATTGAATTTCAATATCTCTCTAAGCTCACTAAATAATCCCTATTTATTGGTCAATTAGTCATGGTAATTCAAACCTCCCGCGTTGCCATTCCGAAATTCTACCTGATATTTGCATCGCTCTTGCATAAGAAGATAAAATTTCGTTAACAGAGATACATACACGAGAAGACTGAACACCGTGATCAAAGAGTCACGATAATTCGACTGGTGCTCGATTTAATAGCTGCTGTGTAGGTGGTAAACGTGGGACTTAATTCACGGCTGGTAATCCCTTTAAACTTGCAGCCTAAATTCATTTCGTTCGAAGAGCAGCACAGACTCGACAGTCGTTTAATTCGATTCGTCATCGTCCTCGTCAAACCAACGAGAGAACTGAAGTCGAATCGATTGGAGTGGTTTTATGGAGGTAAAATGGAACTTTATTAAGGTGATCGCGGCACAAAGATAATTCGACAGAGCTTTAATTCGATCAGCTGTGTTTTTTAATCAAAGGACTGATTTATCAACTGCGGAATAATATGAGCTTTCGCGGACGATGATTCCTGATGCGATTACAGATCCGTTGGGTAATGCATACATGTTTGCAGTGAATGTTAATGCGATAGTTACACAGCAAACTACTTGCATTACAGTTTATTTGGTTTAACAATGCAGTGAGTAATGTAACAATAGCGTGCGCTTTTGTTTAGTAAATTGTAATTGAGAGGTTCCGATAATTAAAATTAATTTCTTCGTTGATTGATAAAACATTTCACAGGTCGCTTGCAATAGAATCGCAGTTAATTGTAATCAAGAAATTAATTATGAAAATATAATTTGTACATTTAATTAATCAAAGCATGAACCTTATTATCGCTTGCTTCTATATCAATTTCACATTAAAATCTCTCGTAACAAATCTAATTTTTCGAAACAGCGCTATCAAACCGCATAAAATTAAACGCAAACACGATCCATAATGCATCGCGCCATATATAAGACACGCGCATTCGAACACGTCGCTTCCCGCGCGTTTTTTTCGAATCGCCGGCCACGCGCGCGCTCGTGCGAATGCATAATCGCCAGGGAATGCTACAACGTTTCGTCGACGAAAAAAAAAAGCGCGAATGTCGCGAGCAAAAACTGATTTTTTACTACCGTTGCAGCCTTTTTTTGCCCGTACTCGCGTGGGATTAAAGCGCGATTTCATTCCGACTGCAGATCTGTCCGCTTCTTTTTTTTCGCTCTTCCCGCTACTGCTTCGCTGAAAATGTTTGCGCTTTCTTTCTCCGCGTGAAATTGTCCTTTGTGATGCTATACGCACTCGTTCATTTCGGCGAGGTGTGCACAGAATTCTATCTGATTGTGGTCAGTTAGAGCGGATTTTATTATTATATACAATAGGTATCACGGAGATTGCTTTGTTTCACGCTCTGTTGCAAGCTCGCGAGCTTTTGATGATTAATGCGCCGGACGTGCTAATGGAATAGTTTTGTCGTATTAAGCGTGTTTCTCGACGGATCAACAATTTCGCTAATTGATATTTTGCAAATTATACATCATTGATGAGCTTCCATTAATCCAACGGAGCTGGTCTCAATAATCTACTCTCGGCTTCTTCCAAAGAGTGTCTTACAGCCCAATCGTCTCGATACAGCACTGCATCAGGAAAATTGAAATCGACGAGGCGCGACATAATTCCCATCCCTCGCAGCCTCTAATCAGCCGGATTGCTCGGATACTACGAGCTATATACTATATATACAGACTCCTTTCGAAACGCGGAAGCTCGTAAAGCTCCGACGTCGCTTTATTTCCGATACTTTGTTATACAGCCCTTTCATGTTCCTTAGCTTTGCGCGCGGTTTTCACCATAGCTCCGTTTGCGGCCGGTGAGGATAAATTCTGTAATTGAAATCGATGCCGAGCTAAGGGGTGGCTATTCTGCTTTGGCTGCAAAAGGGTCGTTTTTATTACACGCTGCGCGAATTGCCCAACTAGCTGGGCTGTCGTTAGATTCTGGGTTGGGAAGTGTATTTCTTGAATTTTAGAAGAGAAGATGTAGATAATTAGTTCACACATGTTACAATTTAACAAAACTATATGTAAGCTACGTTAACCGGGGAACACTTACTACTGATAGTTCTACGTCAATTACTGCGAGTATATACTTTTGTAAATGGCAGAATGAAAATTTGAAGCAACTTCAACTCGCGTAATTAACCAAGTTTTACCAACTACGTGTAGTTAGTCGAGTTATCGTCGCCATATTAATTGAGTAGAGGTAGTTGTGGCGTATAACATAATAGGATTTCTAACTTTTACTTAGGAGACTTCCCTTAATGATGTACAGTTCATCGCTGCTTATAGTCATTGGTTCGCAACACGCTACTCTCTGAATCATTGGTCGAAGGGTGACTCTATTTTCGCCAAGGATAACGTGGCTTAATTTATCTTATGATATTAGAAATCATTCGGAGAGGGTATCGCAAATATTGATCCAAGATAAACTGTTATCAAAGTACACAGCCACTACTAATACTCATAAAACCATAAGTAAATTATAGTAAATAAACTAGTATATACAGAATTAAAACGTATATAATAACAAACTCAAAATTAATCTACTCAAATATAAACACACACTTATAGATCTGTACAGCAAGACAAACAAAAAGCAAACGACAATTCAATGTTAGATGGTTAAAAAACACTCACCGGCGTTATTACTGGCGTAATTTAGATCCTTACCTGAAACAGAAACAGACACAAGCTATCAAACATCTATTCGCGTATTCCGTATATACATATGTACATCTCTATTCATCTCAACCCTCCCCCCCTTCCGTATAACATAACATCCCTCGACGTGTATACACATAAAGGCGCACATCTCATTAGCGTCGAGTACTTGCTTACATCGATTTCAGATATCAGATATATACAGGAGATGAGCGGGCGGCGTCGGGCGTCTCATCCAGTTACAGGATTAATTACTGCGTTCGTGTCTGGCGTGCGTTAAGCTGTCCTATCCCTACTTTCGACGAATAACGTACGCCAAGATCACCCGACGAAGACGAGGACGAGGACGTCGGGATTCTACCTCCTTCTCCTTTGGCAAACGGCTCAATTACATTAGCAGCGGTTTGCCGGTGGACGATGGGATGGCCTCCTCGTAGTTCGATGATCGTTGGGAGTTGGTGGCTTCTTTGGGGAATTAGCTGGTTAATGTGTGTGCGCCGGATTGTCGTTGATGACGACGTCGTTGCATCAGGAATTAACGGGGCCGGAGTTGTTGGGGAGGGTGAGCGACGTTGGCTCGAAGTGGGTATTTATGTTGTTAGTTAATTTATCGGAGGGTTATTGAATAGATAAGGTTATTGGGCGCTGAGATGAGATATAGCGATACGTTGGGTTTACATTTAATAATTTAAAGTGATTTCGACAAAATATAATTCCTTTGTTTGTTCCGTTTATAGGAATGAATTTTCAGGAATTTGTTTAATTAATATTCACTTCCAAGTAAATGTAATATGATCCCTCTGTTATTTCTCATCAAAAGTACCAACATTTATATGAGTATACGAATAAAATAAATACAAACACCGATATTTACGCAGCAATTTTTCGCTCGCGCTTATAATAAATATTAATAACTTCATTGAGTTATAGTTAATTCGTTAGCCAACTACTCGTTCATCCGAGATAAATCAACAATCCTTCCGTCGAGCAGAAAATCTTCTGCACCAGCTCTATATTAACTCACTTCGCCCGAAAACCCAGAGGAGAGAAAATCCAAAAATCAACAACCAAAAAATAGCGAAGCAGAGGTGTATAACATCCTTTCCATCGTTCACGAGAGAGACTATATAATATACATTCGCCTCTGAGAAAACGCAAGAGCGAATAACCTCGTGTGTTTGCCTTGGCTATGCCCTTCCGTAATACACATTCCGGGGGATACATATTAGATATATTAGCCATACGTACTGGATATTATAGTCAAATATAGGAATCCTCCCTCTATCTCCCTCCTCTTCTCTTTCGCCAACGGCAAACACAGACTCGCGTCGCTCGTCTGCTTAAACCCGAACCGGCAGTAGCAGCAGCACGCGACGGAGGTACCGCACATGCTATATACGGGCCGAGAGCAAATACAGCGCACGTGACGCAAACATATTACCGGGCGGTGTGCGCGCTCGCTCCTCATCGTAAAATGCAAAGATTCCGCGAGCAAAAGCTCTCGCTCGCGCGCATATATGGCAGCCCGAGAGTGAAAAGCGCGTTTCTTCTCTCGAAGCTGCCTTGCTGCTTTTCTGCCTTATTGAGGAAATTTCATAGAGCTGTATATATATGTACGTGCAAGCGTAGGTATATAAATCCAAAATGCTGAGACGTGGGAGGAGAGGGGGATCTCGCTTATTAGACGCTCGATTACATTCGGCTTTGACGGATTCGAGAAAGCGATGACGCTGACGATCGGATATTTCTTTCGATATGTAGCAGAGTAGGATATCTTCTTTATTAGTTCTCTTCGTAGAGAGGAGAGATTTATTACTTATTCGAAGTAAAATTTGAGCAAGTCATGCGTTTCAACGTGACAATCGAGTGCTTATACGCTAAGGGTAGGCAAAAAGAAGATCGTTTGGGAGAAATAAGGCGCTCGGGAAAAGGAGGTTCATTTCATTTTTTAGCCGGACATTCTTTCGGCTGCGAAAATCTCGCGAATAAGGGTCGTAGATTTGTATGCTTCCACGGAATAGAGGTGAGTTTCTCTCTTTAAAGAGGAGGAGGAGGAGGAGGATGGACAGAGCGATTTATGGCCTGAATATGCGTATCCATTCTCTCTCTGGTGCAGCCCGTCGACCTCAAATCTCTCTTTCTCTCTCTCTCCTCGTCTTCGGAAAACAGAGAGGGCGGCGTCGTCGGCAGAGGGAAAAAAAGTGCCAAAGGGAAAAATGAATTCGAGATTTTTCCCTGGAGCGCGAGAGAGGCGGCGCGAAAGTGCTTTCGAAAGCCTCTTCGGGCTTCTATAGCGTAGTTGCACTTCGTTTTCTCTTTCTCTGGCGCGCAAGCTCTCTTTCGACGGCGTTTCGGCTTTTCATTTTGTTCGTTTGTGTGTGAGTGTGCGAGACGAGCTCTGCTTTTTTCGAGGCTTTTCTTTTGATGCTTTTCGAGGGCTTGCGCGAAATCATTAGGATTCATCGCTCCGACGGCGAACAGAAGTTCAGGAATTTGATGATTTGAAAAACGTGTTGTTGAGCGTCAAATAGAGAAAGTCGAGTATAGTCAGACAGAACGATTTTAAGTTATCTGAAGAAATTATTATTCATTAATAATGCTTGCTTTGTTTGAGTCAATCTCAAAAGGATCGTCCATATACTTGGAAATTCAATTTCCACGCATTCGCACGTATATTCTCATATTACTCTTCTGTTCGAGTAAGCCAAAAATCAATAACTTCTTATTCAAATACATTCAATATCGCATTCCAAACACTTTTATTCCCTCTTTATTATACCGAGATTTACATGTGGAATTCGTCTTTTATAAAATCGCGAAAACGCAATTTTTTCGAATAATATAGTGCAAACGTTGCAAAAATACTTGTGCAGAAAATATTTTTGTTTCAGTTTGCCATATACCAAAGCTCCGAAATAGATGGCAATTTTGGCAAAACTGCACGTATTTTTATCCATCCCACAAACACGTTTGATCAAATTCGGCGAGTCAACATACCGACATCGAGAATAAAAAATAAAAAAATTATGTCATTACTCGGAAAATGCATCAAAGTCTCAAAGAACTTACTTATTTACGTTTTCTGCACGTAATTCAGATAAAACACCATCAAGTGATTCACTTTTAGGGAATTGGCCGAAACATCATCAGCACAAAATGTTCGCTTCGCGTAACGTTTCAGTTGCCGCTATTCCGAATGAATTCGACTAACTAACAACGAGCGATTCAAAAGCGCGTCTGGAGAGAGATCTTTCAATGTAACACAGTCGAAGTTTTATTCCGAAACCTCAAAGATCAAAGTCACGGAGTTGCAAGCTCCGTGTACAGAGCTGCAGAAGTTTCTCTTCCATCAAGGGTTTCATCCTTTGAGTCGGATTCAAAGAACGCCAGAGCGCAAGCCAGTCGTTCGAGTTGAAAAAAGAAACTTTTCCAAATTTATAATATGTTGA
>UCQR01053241.1:14286-24350 GCA_900474235.1 Cecidostiba semifascia
ACATTTTTCTGCTCTTTCTGCTTCTTCTCCCCGTCGTCGTCGGCTTTATGTATCATAATATCTCCGCCGATGTACAAAGAAAAAACTGCGCGTTGACTTTATTTTTCCCTCTCAATAATCCCTTTATTAAAGTTTTCTTGAAGAGCGCGTTGGCCTCCGTCCGCCTCGCCGAATTAAATTGGCAGGATATTAAAATGCCTTCCTGTAACAAGTCGGCCGACTTGATCTATATATCTTCGGCTGCTAGCTGCCAGATTTTATTCTGATATTGACGTTGATCTTGAAGCGTTGTTGACTATGTATTTAGTGCTGGAAGGATTGGATTTAATTCGAGAAATATTAGTTTACTCATACGTGGATCTTCCTATGTGTTGATGAATCCGGTATAATTTTGTATTTTCTAACATTTTAAACATTGTAAAAAATTGAAATCCGTAAGTTTTAACAAAATCTCCCTGTTTCACCAAACACCTTCCGCAAATTCTTCTTCATAGCTCACTAACTCACTCGACACCAAAAGTCTCCTATACACAATTCCCTCGCCCACATAACGCTCAGTTATCTCAAGGAACGTTTTCCACCAGGAGTGTAGAAGAGGGAGCGCAGGGAAGACCTGCGCGCAGAAACGGATGGGGCATATCCTGCGGGAAAAATGTATTTTCTTAAAAATTATTCCTCTCCTTCTCTCCGCCTCTGTCTTTTTCCTCCTCTCCGAGCAGTCGGTTCATATAGGAAGAGTATATTTTCACGCTCTCTCCCTCTCGGGGTCGCGCGCGCGTTCTCTTCGAAAAAAGCGCTTGTCGATGAATCTTCCTTTTCCCATTTTGCCGAGCGTGCGCGCGAGTCGAGAAATGGCGCGAGAGGCGTTTTTTTCCCTTAGCCGGAGAAAAAGGATATATTCGTTTTTGCGCTTCTTACTTTGTTGCTCTTTTGCGCTTTGGGAGCTACCGCGTGGCTGCTATATAGTGGAGATATTCGAATGATTATACGCCCTGGATGATTCTGAGCGTTTCTTTGTTTTGATCAGAAGAAGAAGAAGAAAAAGAAGAAGAAGAAGGAAGAGGAGGAAACAAAACAATTTCGTGTCTAGCTCTCTTTCTCTTTCTCGGAAAGTTCAGAATTAATTCTTAGCCCCGGGTATAAATGACGGGAGCACACATAGACGAAATAGCGCGCAGCGTAATTTGTCTAACGCGTCTCGCTTAATGCAGCCCAGCCAATTTAGCGTAATCAGCCTCGATCCTCAGACAGCCAACCCCTTTCTCTCTCTCTCTCTCTCTCTCTCTCGCGCTCGCTTCTCTTGGATAATTTGCACACGGTGCGAGAATTATTCAGCCTCTCTCTCTTTCTCTTTGTCTCTCTTCCTTCCTCTTCCTCGAAAAAATAGGATTAAGGATGCATGAGATTGTGCACTATTTCCCGCGAGACTTTTTCCTTGCATAGTCCGAAATTATACGCGACCCTCCTTATACTTCTCTCATACTCTCTCTCTCTCTCTCTCTCTCTCTCTCTCTCTGTACACACTACGACGTCATTACAAACGTCAAATCCGGCCTCGTTTAAAAAACAGACTCTCTCGGCTTTGTACACGCACGCCTTTATGATCCCCCTGCATTTTTCAAGCTCTCGCGTGTGTAATCCTCATCCTTCCTTTCACTCGGTAAACGGCGAATAATCGTCCGAGTCTTTGTAGTAGATGTGCGTGTGTGCTTTCTCTCTCTCTCTCCATTGTTTCGTCGGCGAACAATACCGCGACTTTCCCCGGCAAGCGTCTCTTTCGTCGCGCACGTCTACTTTCTCTCGTCTCTCTCTCTCTCTCTCTCTCTCTCTCTCTCTCTCTCTCTCTGGCTTACAGCAGTTTCTGGTCCGACCGCACGCCGACCATTACCACTGGACCGTTGTGCGCGCGCGCGACTGGAATTTTTCGACCGCAGTTCCTTGCGTGGCTTCCTGTCTTTGGTTTGCGGCCTGTGGAGAGGACTCGTGCGCGCTCGTGCGCTAATTAGACGTGACAAGCGGTAGCGAAAGGAGAAAGGAATGCAACGGATTTGAAATGACGCGTCGTTGTGGGTGTAGGAGAGACGGAAGAGAATTTTGAGGATATGTTGCTGTGGAAAGATAATGTGTGGCCTTATAGGCATAGTTTAAAAAAAAAAACATTGAAATCAACGAATCTAGGTAGAATATTCTTGCGGATTGAGTCAACGCATTTAATTACTTGTATCTATATTTAACAACTCGATTTGTGGTTGTGAAAGACTTGTTTTGGAACAATCAAATTATGCCTGTGTATCGGGGGATAGAATATATTAATTTTAACGCTTTTAAAGCTTGTCACTACTCTATGTCTGATTCATGAATTTTGTATCGCAGCTTTGTTATAATTGCAATTACTGTGACATTATATATAGTCGTTAGAATCGCGTTAGTATAATTTGAGTGATCATAAATTATTACGCGTTAATACGGCTACAGCAAACAATTTGATACGAGTAAAAATCGATCGTCAGCAATAATTTTGCTCCATATTTCAAAATACGAAGAAATTCCCTCCACTTGTTTTCCAAAAATTTTAACATCTTGGCTCCCCATCGCCTTAAAATTCACCGTCAACGAGCTATATACCTCCGGAAGACAGTAGATTCGACTCGCTGCCAAACAATGGCCGGAAGGGACGAGTTATACCAGCAGAGCTCATCTCTTTCTCTAATAAAAATTTCATCCTCAGCCAGTCTCTCGTAAATGCAGAATTTCGCGGAGCTTTATTATATTTTGCCGGGGCAAATACGAGCCTCTATTATTACCGTCGGCCGAATGTATTATCCAGCAGCAGCAGTAGCAGTAGAAGCTCGCGAGGTTAACCGCAGCGAAGCTCTTTTTTCGGCTCTCTTCGAACTTCCATCCATAGACAATGAGCCGTCCTGACCCGCGCGATGTTTCATTTTGCATGTCGCCTCTCTTCTCTTTGTGCTTCCATCTTTAATTTCGGTTTGCCCAAGTCTGTGTGCTTTTTGCGCCGGCAGTTAACGAGAGAGAGAGAGAGAGAGAGAGAGAGAGAGAGAGAGAGAGAGAGAGCAAATGAATGATGCAGCGGAGGTGAGTGGAAATAAATCATCGGCCATTGATCGGGAATAATTTAGGGTCCAGTGTGTTGCTGGCTGGCGTCGTATAAATATTTGACGAACGTGTTAATGTTGTGTTGAGCGTTCCGCGATTAATGAACATAAGCGTGGATGGTTTATAATACTTTCAATACGGCGCGAATGTTACTTATCGATTATTTTAAAATGATTAAAAAAAAAGAAGGAAGAATCTCGAGTGAAAATCGAGCGTCTCGAAAAATACGCCGTTTTCAACGACAACGGGAGCGAGAGAGAGAGAGAGAGAGAGGGACTAATAAAGAGGAACGCGCGCAGAAAAGTCTCGGTACGCGCTGATCCAATATATCCGGCAGGCAGGCAGGAATAAAATTATTCGTCCTGAGGGATATTATATCGACATTCCCGAGAGCGCGCGCGGAGAGAGAGAGAGGTCAGGTCGAGCTGCGCAGGTCAGGTCGACTGCAGCAGCAACGCAAACGCTCGAAGGAAAAGTGAGTGGATCTCGTGCGATATTTAAATGAACCAATATCATCTGCAATAGAGCGCAGAGCTTTGCCGAGTGTCGTTTTGGAGCTGTCGCGCGAGCTATCTCTGTATTTGATTCGAAATTAATAACGTTGGACAAACGTGGAAACTCGATGCGCCGAAAATTAGATTGCACGTCGTGGCGCTCTCTCTCTCTCTCTCACTCTCTCGGGGCTTTGATGAGGGATTTCAACTTTAACGAGCTGCTGCTTTCGTGTTGGGGATGTATAATTTATCGCTTTTTCTGTTATGCTGATTGGAGGATTCGGTGTGTTATCGCATTCGTCGGACGATATATTTTTATTTGTTTATGGTGAACAATATTCAACTATCACTATATATTATTCTTTATTTACAGAAACAACCACATCAAAAATAAGTCACGCGTCGAAAAGAAAGCTCCAGACAAATCTCGATCTCGTCTATTCCGGGCCGAAAGACACCATAATCGGTCGTGGACTCAGTGACGCAACTCGAAACTGTCTTACAAGGGCTCGTCCAGACAGCCTCGGGCATCAGTGCGTTATCTGTGCCTGTAATGAACGAGCCTCGTCTTCGCCTATCGACGCGACGATCGCATTTCCGTTGAACCGCTCACACGCGTCCTTAATACTGACTGTATATATATAGCCTCGGGTTGGAGACGGCGAGAATAGGGCGCGTCTGTTTTTGGGGTCGAGTATAGACGATACAAATGTAACGTAGTTTGATGGAAATATAGTGTAGTTGGATCTGTTCAAATAAATTATGTGGTTAAATTCAGGAATCAGGACGGGTTATATTCGCTGATTCAGAATGTACGTTTGAAATTAACAGACCTTAAATTATATATCTGCTTTATCTGTATATTTCAGTCCTAAATGCAAAATAAATTGATTCATTCACAATGAATATTTTTCTATATTTAAACTTTCTTCATATAAAATTTAGCTATATATTCAAGATAAAAAAGCCCGACTTTTCAGTTCGTCAATATTATTATAGAATCAAATAAATATCTCATCAGAAAAAGCATAAATATTTCCGAAGCCACTGTAAGCCCACCCCAACGGCTGCTGATGCAATATGTTTTTCCGCCTCAGCAGTGCGAGTATATACCCCTTGTGCAACGCTCGTCTCTCCACGCAGTCGTGTGTTTCATAGCAGTATCAGACGGGGGGGTCAAAGTATAGGGAGAAATGTATATATTGGGTCTGGGCGCGGATCAATGTACTTCTGGCGGATATCAGTTTCGGCATCTTCGAGGGTCCTAGAGCAGTATAGCAGCGACCGCCTTATGTAGCGGACTCAAATCGCTTTCGGGCTTTCTTTTTCCTCTCGATACTTCACGCGGATTTCGTGTGAGCGATTTACGCAGATAAGTTTACGTGCGGAATAACAAAAGGACGAGGAAGCCCAATCTCGGAGTTTGCCTCTTAGCCTCTCCCCCCACCCCTCCTCTTACCAAAGTTTCGCGTTCGATTTGCCGCGGCTTGATTTATTGGCTCCGGAGGGTATTAGCCGTGTATTTTTGGTACTTGAAGGCGTAATTATCTGCGGGGAGAGACTTACTTAATTTTGGATTAATGGCAAGCTTGCGATAAGCTTTAATACTTGCAGTAATTGTTTGAAAATTATAATCAGTAGTTAAGCTTGCGCTTTGGTCAGACGCGCGTAGCTACGATTTCTCAGAACGCACATTCGGCATATATTATTAAATGTTAAATGTGCAACGAGCAAACGGCACAAAAGCATCAATCACAAAGCCAAACGACGCGGAAGTCGAAAACTCTCGCGAATTAGCCTCCACCGTGTCACATTCTTCGTCCTCTGCTCCAGCAAGCTCGTGTGCTGCGAGACGAAAACTGCCCCGTTAACTCAACGCTCTAGCCGAGCATGAATAAAACGGAAGAGGTACGAGACGGGCATAAATATACGGTTTTAATACCCGGACGGTCAGCGCAATTTTTTCCCGTTATAGAGGCGGCAGGAGAAAAGTAAGTCCGGGAGAGGGGCAGGAGATAGCAGAAAAAGGCGAGAGTGAAAAGTAGCGCGCGAGCGCGAAAAATAGAGGGACGAGATAATCGCGCGTAAAGATTGTCGCACGCCGGGAGAAGCACGAAAAAAGATGGGGAGAACGGGTAATTCGCGGAACGAGATTTAGGACGTTGGTTATCTGTTTACGCGTTTGAGGGAAGTCTGAGTCATTACGTGAGAAAAATTATGCGTCGTTAACTGGAACTTGTTCATCGACTGCGCGTGTGATTAAAAAAAAGAGTCTTGACTTAATTTATCAGAATCTAAAAGCAAGAAAAAAAAGAACGAAATTACGTAATCAAGAAGTAGTTGATTAAAAATAACACGTACGTAGTACACATTTTGCTTTGACTTAATGAACGCACAGTAATCACGCTTGATTAACAATCCGCCGTCGTTCAAAGGCAGCAGTACAGTCCGAACAAAAACCAAGTGGACACTAGTAGTCCAAAGGTAAAGAAAAGATTAGATAGCCGTGCTTAAACAACAGCGGAAGCTTTGAAGCACTGCACAGAAACGAAACAAAAGCTCTACCTGCACAAACACCCATCCACGACAAACGAAGAAACGCGAGAGATAAGACATCCGGCTCGTAAAGGATCCACGCACGTACACCACCCGCGAGCGCAGAGGTATAAAATTCCTTTTTGTTTGCAATGATTAAAAAACGAGCTTTATCGCGCGCGCAAGCTTGCTTTAAGTGACGTATCGTGATGCCGCCGCGCGAGCGAGGGGAAAGAGCACAGTAGCCCCGGTTCAACGATTGCAAGCACGCGCTCGAGCCGAGAGTTTTCTACGCGAGCTTTTATGCGCGCGTTCTCGCACTCTTTCCGCGACTTTTTCACTCCTTCCGGTGCGCGCGAGCTTTCTCTCTCTCTCTTTTTTTTTGTTCGCCTGTGCGAATGGGAAAGATGAAACGAGTCAGATTTACGTGCATATTTATGACGAAGGGGCGATAGGATGGAAGTAGTGGGGGGAGGGGAGACGAGAAGAAGGAAATTGATTGATTATTTAATGGGCTGAAAGGTGGAGTGAGATGGGGTGGAATTTCTTGGCAAGTCGTGAGTTGTGTATCGAATGATACGATTTGATTAGCCCGAGATTATTCGTAATTTATTTTGTACTATACTGGGATGTTTCTATATTATTGTAAATCAGTAGAATATACTGGGTTTAGTCAGACGCACTGTATTTGCGATTTTACTGTGTGATACAAACGTAACTCTGAATTAATCTAAAATCATACACCTCACAATACTGAACGCTCTGGAAGAAGCAAGCAGAGAGAAACAGCCAAAAGTAAAAGACCAAGTCGTGGAGTGCATAAGCAAGGTATAAGGCATTGTTTGATCGTTTCTTATGGCGCTTACGGGCATTTGCAACGCTCGTGTTACTTGAAGATTAGAGCCTACGCTTGACTATGATTTCGTCGTAATACTCGTCTACGGGAAATCGCACGCGACGATGACGACTGCAGATTGCCTCTGTATAACATACCCCCGAAGGAGAGGAATTTTCAAGGCTGTGTTTCCCAACGAAATTACTGTTTATGGGCTTGTAATGATGATTGCGAAATAAGAGCATAAGCTTATTGTTTCTACAACGGAAAACAAATTTCTTCTCAAAATATCTTCACAGACTCAGCGATCCTTCGCACAATACTCCACCTAACGATCTCTCCTTTTCCCAATATAATAATATTTCATTCCGCAAAATAAAAAGTACACCTCTCGTTTCGCCCATTCACCACGCGAATCCCAAAAATTGCTCCCATTCAGCCAGTCCTTAATCTTGCTCGCATTTCTATGTATATTTATATAATACATTCCATCGATATCACGATCCACTCGGCTTCCTTTTCTGCAGGAAATAAGGAGAAAAAAAAGAATTGACCCGAGCAGAAAAGCCGTCGATATCTAGTTGCCGAGTGGCGTCACGGATTCGCGCAGTCACGCGTCGGCCTAACGAAAAAAGAAACGAAATCGTTGCCAACGATCCGCGTCGTTTAGGATCGCGCGCGAGCCGATATCGCTTTCAGCTTCGGCCGTATATACCATCAGAAGATTGCGCTCCGGAAACAGTCAGACTCGAGCTGGAGTCGCGTCTCTATTTCTCTTTTGCTCGCAAGCTCTTTCAACGATGCTAGACACGAGGTACTCGACGATTACGTGCTTTTCATGGATATATTCACACGTGCGTCGTCTATGTGTGAGCAATTACGTACGTATATACACGAGTGAATTCAAGCACTTACCGGATAGTATTACACACTCACATCCACAGTGAGAGAGAGAGAGAGTGGGCGTGAGAGGTGCGCGCGTGCGTCGAAATCACAGGTTGGAAAGTTTTTAAATAATTACAGGCTCCTGAAAAGCAGCAGCAGCAGCAGCAGTAGCTCCATACCTCCTCCGACAATTGACTCGATGGGCTCGAGATAGGGTATAGTAGGTGGGGAAAGAGCTGTATAGAGCTTTTTTTCAGAGCGCTGCTAGCGGCGGCGACCGGCGCTATTAATGGGAAAAGTTCGCTTTTATCTTTTAAACGGCCGCTACTGCAACAGTGCTAATTTCTAACTTCTGACATTACTTCGGCTCGGGGCGCGCGCGCGAACACTCGCGCGGCTATTCTAAGCTTCGCGCGCGGCACTTACGGTATATTTTCGCCCTATAAATTTCCAGCGGAGCTTTTATACCGTTGCGTGACGGGCTAATTATATTTCGCTCTATCTCATTCTCTCTCAACGGGGAGTCTCTCACCCTCTCTTTCTCGAGGAGTTTGATGCGTTTTTCAAGTGCTTTTTTAACACAAGGTCTGCTGACGCCAAGCAGCAGCAGCAGTAGGGAGAAAGATGGAGTGCGCGGTTTTCAGACGAGTGGCTGGTAATATAAAGACGTTCTCGCTGTAATTCGCAAGTTGTTTGTCTTGTCTCGTGCACTGTTTTGATGGGATAATTCGAGCGAGCTTTTCTCGATGCTCGGCAATGATTTCAGCGATTAAATGATCATCGCACGTAAAGAAGCTCGCATTAGACTAACAGGATAACCTCCGAAAGGCTCTTAACCCTCTTAGCGACTAATTCTCACGAGAATAACTTGCGCTCTTTCTCTCTTTCTCTGTCGACGACAAAAGCTCATCGCGTTTCTAGCTTGTAGGGAGAAAAGAAAAAGAAAGGAAGTTGCCGAGCGAGAAAATGAAGAATCAAAACAGCCCTCGACAGTGTGCACGTTCATCACAGTAGCAGTAGCAGCAGCAGCAGCAGCCGTACGTCCCTCGCGCGAATTTTAATCTAGGCCTTTAATTTTCAAGCAGGCAACAGCAGTAGTGTATAGTAGCGCCTGCAGCAAGGAGGTTAAGACTTAACGGTCGGTTAAACTTAACTGTCGGATTAAAAGTACCGCGCTCCGATGCACACGGGCAAAGGCGGCACACCGGCTAAAGCTAGTCTCGCTCTCTTTCTCTCTGCAACGCGATTAAACTCGATTTTACGTCAGTTTTAAAATGGTTCATAACCCCCCTGCTCTACGGCTTATACACTTCTGATTTTGTATTCGCTCGAGAGAATGAGAGAGAGAGAGAGAGAGAGAGAGAGACGAGAGGACAGCTACGCCACGGGTTTATTACGAATCGTCAGGGCCCGTCATTTCCGAGGAGAGATGTCAGTTTTCTGGTTTATCTCACGAGGTGTGTGTGTATATGTGTGTGCGTATATTTGAGGGGTTGTCAAGCTCGTTTGACCCAGCGTTATATGTGCAAGCTCGTAAAGGGGAAGGACGTGGCTGATACTCTCTCGGTCGAGGTTTTATGGATTGTGTACTTTCAGCTTTACCGAATTCTGCAAATTTTCAAGCTGCGCTGCGTGCTGCTCCAGGGTTCTTAACATCTTATTTTCGCGTGGGGTTTACGTCTAGTCGTAAATTTTCACGGAGAGGGTTTATCATTTTTGTACGTAGTGTACATAGTGAAAAAGCGTGGATTTTTCTAGCGAATAGTCGGCGTTGCATGCGTTCACTAATTGATTTTCGTAACGTAGCTTATGACAACCTAAACACGCATCTCCTACTCGAAGACAGCACAAAGGAACGTCGCGTAAATAATTCATCGGTTGCAGCTAGTTATCTTTCTATTCCTGACATTTAGCTGCCTTTATGTATAAGACTCAAAGCTCAAAGAAAATGCGTCCAAAAATGGCGATTTATCGAATCGAGAGGACAGCAAAGAAGAAAGCAAGGAACACTTGCGGTAGCGCCGCAAACGAGAGTTAAATTCCCGGGCAAGGAAAAGAAAAGTAAGTTGAACATTAACCTTTTGTCTAGAGGAGGTCCACCTGCGGCTTTCCTTTGTGCAGAGCAACGACTCGCTCTCTATTCTCGTGACACCCTGTTTTTGTGTCCGTAAGAGTGAGAGAGAGAGAGAGAGAGAGAG
>UCQR01053246.1:4366-26633 GCA_900474235.1 Cecidostiba semifascia
TTTTATTTTGTATGTAAATTAATTGCCCTTGTAAGTGCGAGGCTTTTATAAATCGATCGATCGATCTGACTCGGAGCTTATTTCTATATTTTATTTTTATTTTTCAGATGATAAAAAGAAGTTTATTTTTTATATAAAAATAGACGAGTATAATGGGTATCAGTTTCCAAGCGAGTGTATAACATAAGAGACGTGCGCAGAGACAAGTCGCTCTCTCGCATCACGCGAGAGATAAATATGAGAGATCAGGCATTTATTGACAATGCATTGTTCAATCGGCGCTACTTCATTGAGTCTATTCTGCTCGTCGTCGTGCGCAATTAAAGCACGATATGAGCGAGCGATTCACCGAACGAACTCTCTGCGTCAGTGTTATGAAATATTTTCGAACATGAAAAACACTTTTACATTGACACGATTTATATAATTCATCGCGCGAAGAGACCGCGGCGAAGTAAGTAGGTGTAGCATAAAAATATGTAATGGATCTAGAGTTTTTCCTATCGGGCGCTAAGCATCTTATTGACTAACGCGAGAAATTACCCCAGCCATCAATCAAACTTTTTCTAGATTACGATAAGACTGCGGTAGCGAATAAAAAAAAACTGTTAACGACTTAAATGATCTGGCGAATGACATTAAGACAAAACACTGATAAAGTATAAGTCAACTTGGCTTTGTGGATCGTGTATATGCATGAGTCATCGTAAAAGTGGTTGATTGCGCGAAAGGCAACATAATGCACACACACACATACACACACCATCAGATCGCCTGGAAATTGTGGCAGTGATGTATATAACACAAGCATTTTTCCTCGCACCTGTGGTTTTATATGTATAGTATACGCGCGCGTTGTTACGTAAAGTTATTTTCTGCGATTATTCATAATTCTTTTTTCGGACGCCGCGATATCGAGGAGGCATATATAGATACTGCAGGAAGTAAATAGAGAAACTCTCGATCTATAATTTCAAGTTGCCGAGCAAAATTGATGGAGAAATTCTTGATTTAATAAAAGAGCGCGTAAAAAGCACACACACATACTGGTATAGCGGATCTGATTACCGTTATCGCGTCGAATTAAATTATCCAGCTGCCTTTAAATAATTATCTATATGGAAATTTAAATTGTAGAAATAGCGCGAGACTCGATTAACGCGTGCAACTAGTTTCGTAATTTAATTACCCTTCGGATTAGCCATTGTTTATCTGCAGGGGAATATACGGCCACAAAATATCTCTCGCACCGTGCCGCTGATGGAGCTTTGAGAAAAATTCAGAAACACACGGCGCGTATTTTCCATTGTGCAACGGTTATTGCGTGCGTATCTCTAATTCGATCAAACGAAATTTATACGAGCGTATGTACACGCTTCGAAATTGTAAACGGTTACGTTGTGTGAAAAAATGTGCAGCTGGCTCTATCGTTCTATCGTCGGTTGTATATCGACTGAATATTGTGAAATATCTAAACCCATCGTTGGAAAAGTATGTTACAAGAATTTTTTGAATATGATGAGTTTGTGTCTTCCGAGTAGAGTATTTAATTATTAATGCTTGACACGCCGGGCGGTGATTAAGCAACCGATGACAAAAAAAAAAAAATTTCGTCAACAGATGCTCCGCTGGGCAAAAATGTCAAGGCATATCCGTCTCCAAAAATCCACATCATCTCTGCCAACTATTTACGCTACGACAGCAGCCCGTTTCACAATTATCTCAAGAACACATCTATTCTAGGAAGCAGAAAGCGCAATCGCGGCGTCCTTATTATATAGAGTCCAAAATAAAAACAAAACAGCTTGAAAGAAGAAAAAATACAATATCAAACTCGCGAGCAAAAGTAAATCCAAAAGCAAAGGCTCTCGCGTCGCCGATCTAATCCCACCATAGACGCAGACGAGAGAGAGAGCACAGTACACCCACAGCTAAGATTAGATGCCTGGGCACACAGAGACTTTATTGCAACGTCGTCGCGCCGCAAAGGAGCAGAGTGCCGGCAATATAGCTCGTCGTACTCGTCGTCTTCCGCAATATGGAGAGGGACTAGACGACGACGACGGAGTTTTATCTCAGGCGAGAGGAGCTTGACGGGACGGCGAAGAGCAAACGATAAGAGAGCGTTGTGGTGATGCTGCGAGACGAAGTCAAGAATGGGAGAGGAGATACGAGTATGTGTGTGCGGAGAAAGACGGAGGTTAGGCCGAGTGAGGGGACATTTGTGTGATTCAGAGAATTATGAGCAGTCTTGCTCTCTTCCTCCTCGACTCGCTCTTCGAGAGAGAGAGAGATGGGAATTTTTGTGTCTGTTGCTGCTTCATTCGAAAATAATGCAACGCTCTCTTGAAATTCATTTTCACATGAATCTTTGTGTCTTAAAATAGCACTCGAATATAATTAATCATGAATGATTATATTTTCCTGCTTCCATCTGCTATACCAGCAATTAAAGCACTGACTATATAATACACTCCCGCGCACAACGACACTCGGCTCACGTTATTTTTCGCGCACATGTATACGTGTGTGTCTGACAGTATACATTTATATACACAGTCTACTCTGTACAAAACAAACGCGCGAATCTCCCCGCCTGCTGAATAATGCGACGCATGTACGGCGCGCGCGTTTCCTTTCATTTCGCTCGACGTTCCCGCCGCAACAGCAGCGCCGAAACTCGCTGGCCATATGCGCGTGCCGTTTTTTTTTTTGTTCCGGCGAAAATAAAAACCGATTAGGATTTCGCGCGTTCTCGCATTGTATGTAGTATCGTATAGTACATGGTAAAACGGGTATACGGATAGAAGGTACATATAGTAATCGGATATGCGCGCAGGGTTTATCGGAGAGGGGCTATTATTTCGATGCTCTCGTTACACGTCAATTAGGGACTCGTAGTAGCAACGACGACGAGGGATTATGGCATAAAGGGTGGGATATACGACGATAGAGGAGACTCTTAACGTTGGCCAAACAAACGCTTGTGTCGTCGACTGTGATTTAGGGATCGTTGCTGTTAATTGAGATGATCGGTTCGAATTTACCGGTTATAGAAGGACGTTTTACGTTCTTGAATAACGGTACTAATTAAGCGCGATGTGCATTGAAAATCCATTTTATTATACGAGTACAATATTGAAAGGCTCGTATATGATATTAACATTTTCTTGATACACACGCACTCGGACTGATCGCGAGGCTGTATTATAAAGCGAGAATTTAAACGATTGCATTACTCGGCAATTTACCACACATTTTATTGCAAATAATTACGGCACAATAAGTTACCTCGTCGAGGGAGCGACGTGCTGCACACGCATTATCAAGACCCGTAAATATTTACAAGGCATATATAATAGAAACGTCTTATCAGCATCGACAAACGTCTCTGCAGTTTATAATAATAATAATAATAATGATGATAATAACAACAGTCGACATATACGTCTCTGAATGGCTGTTTCCAGCTATCGTAAATATCGTCACACCTTGGGAGAAAAGAATCGACGAGAGCCATATTATACGAAGAAGGTGTACACGTGCGCCGGCGAGGATTTTTTCGCATACGCGCGCGAGACTCTGATGCATAAATTTCAAAACGTACACCATTGAAACGTCAATATTTCAACACACAAGACAATTACGCTGACGTTAAAATCATCGTAAATATGGGAATGATCCTTTTGGAAGAGCATTGAACGTTTTTTCTCATCTCCAGCTGCGCGACGCATCGCATCGCAATATAATCAATGAGAGTTTTGAAATTATTGAATACTTATTGTTGTGAGAGCGACGCGCGTATACTGCAGTTTCCTCGGCGCAGAATCTGCGTATTATTGTGCGCAGGCATTCTCTCCACTTTGTCGTATTACTTCAGAAATGTTTATCAAATTATAGAAGCTAGAATTCAACAATAGAATAACTATCGATTCGGACACTCGGTCCAAGAAAACTTTGCTTATATATACGAAAGCTCGCCAAAATCCACTACTGCACTCAATCTCGTCTCTACGACGATCATAAAAGTCCAGAAATAGAAACCCAATTTCCAACACAAAAATACCATAAATCCAGCAGCGCCGAGCACTAACTGACTTCAAACAAACTGCAGTGCAGCAAAGCTACCCATGACGCAGCTCATGCAAATACACACATACTATACTTACAGCCACCGCCCGCGTGTGAGTATATTATAGTGTCTGCATCATCATCGTCGTCATGCACACACTCCCTGCAACGAGCCGATCATCGAACGAGGCTCTCAATATCCATCGGCACGTGAGCAGAGAGCGAGATTCCATCAGCAGGAGCAGCGGCAACGACGACGTATATTTGCAGCAGCAGCAGCAGCAGCAGCCCCACGAGAGATCGATCGTTTCGAAAGAGAGGCGCGTACGTGTGTGTTAGCTATATACTCGCAATCTTTCATCGCAACGCGAGCTCCCTGCTATTGCCCATAATTATTGGAAAACCCGTGGCAACATGTGCGCATGGCTTTTACCGCGGACGCGAAATTTCTTGCATCGAGATTTCGTAATTCGAGCGTCGCTGCTATAATACTGCCACCGTCTGCAGCAGCTTCGTGGAAATCATTTCGGCCAATTACCCGTGTCGATTTATATACATGTTAGCGGGTTAATAATACGCGCTGAGAGTCGTGTGACAAATTGCACGTCTATCTCTCTCTCTCTCTCTCTCTCTCTCTCTCTCTCTCTCTCTCTCTCTCTCTCTTTCGATTTCGCGGAGAGTTAAATATTGCGCGTTTTTTCACACTCGCGGAAAGTGCACGTGGAAGCAGCTTTCTCGGGTGCTAAATCATTTTTCAACTCTCGTGTGCGCTAAGCTTTATAGTGTTTGTTTAATATACTTTCAACGAGAGCTACTGATTTACAGTATATTCTATGCGCGCGCGCTCGGCGTAAATTCTTGCAGCTCTGCGCGATTTTATGGTGATTCGCGTGAATATAATTCCCGACAATGAATCATCCGCTGGATGGGAAGACAACGTGTGTATGCTTTGGATTTTTCTGCACTCGCCGCCGCGAGGCTGAAGCCATTACCGCCTCTCATGTATTATGCGGTTATATAAAATAACAACTTGAAGAAACAATACACGCCGCAACTGAGGTTAAAACACGACGAAACATCGGAAAAAGCTAATTCGGTATATTCCAATCTGTGTCATCGATTCGTTCACCTTTCTCGCGGTTATATGTATATTTATAAATCCGTCCAAATTCATCAGTCAGCATCGGAGAGTGCAACGCTCTTCAATCTCCAAAAAAAAAAAATCGAGCCTCGAATCATCACGCCTCACGTATACTCTCGCGAAAGGAGCACATGCACGTGCGCGCACGAATTGACACGTCCATTAGCCATCAGAGACGACGAGGAGGACGCATCCGCCGCGAAGACAACGACGACGAGCTGCGGCTATATGCTTGCGAGAGCGATGAATCTCGGTCAGAGGCGCGCTCGCTGCTGCTTCGTCTACCTTTCACTAAGCTGTGGTGGCGGCAACGGTGTATATATATGGCCTTTACACATCGCGGATGTTTATACGTATACACGTGTACACTGCGATGTATGGGATATGATTTGACGACTATACGAGGTGGGTTGCTTGGATCTATTGCGTGCCAATTAATCGCGGTTTTGAAAATGAAAGCTCCTTTTGCTGGAGGCGTAGTATTTATAGAAATTTTTTTTTTTTTTCATGTGGAGAGATACACGATATTAGGAGGGTCAACAAACTCTAGGGGCTATTGTGCAACCGCTACCGTTTTTCGACGAGGCGGTATATTAAAAATGCTCTCGCTCTTTCTGACGTTGAAATATACAGCTGTCGTATTGACACTCTGTGTGTTCAATGTGTGTCACGAGGAAACGCGTTAAACTGGAATATATTCAATTTCGGTTTCACAGCTGTGTGATACAAAGCCACTATTCTCTCCTCTTGTGAAATACATACAAGTGTAGAGATAATTAATTTTTACTTTACCAAAAAGTAGCTTTATAAATAAGAAACTATCGTCCCCAAAAACTCACCTGAAACAAGCAAGAAAGCAGAGAAATGAATATAAAATGCATCGATTAAGAATATCAATCAATCTAGCGTAAAACGGTGTAAAATCGCTCGCTCTATACACATTCACACAGTGGCGCCGGTGCGAAACGCCGGGGCTTCGCGAGTATGCAAATATATCGCGCGAGAGCCGGCGGTTCGGCCTTGGAAGAGCCGGCGCGCAACCGCTCGTGTATATTCGTGCTCTCGTGAGTGTGTATATACTGAATCGCGAATGCGCGCGAGCAGCCAATCGATTTGTTCGGCGCCTGTAGGACTGATAAGAGTCGCTGAATTATCGGTTACCGATTTTTTTCCTTTTTTGTTTTTGTTTCTTTATTCTTTACACATATGAAAATCATGGCTCATACGCGCGTACGTTCCAATAAAAAGTAAAAAAAAAAAGGGAGGACGACGACCTGCAAGTGATACACTCTTGGGAGAGAGAAGAATAGCATCAGCTAAGCACGAATGCGGGCACGTGTGCGCGCCCGCTCTATCGAAATCTCGTGATCTCGATCTCTTTCTCTCAACAACAACGGCGACAATTGCGTCTTCGACACGGCAGCACACCAGCACACATGTACACCTATATACCAAAGAGATAGATCCAGAGAGAGAGAGAGAGAGAGAGGTAGCCGTATAACAATCTTCTCGCGGCGGCCAATAATCACCGCTACACAGCCATATCCGATTTCACCTATTAAGCGGAGAAGCTATTAATTACTTTCGTTCGCCTCCTTTTTTTTTTCTCTTATATACTCTCTCAATACACACAGCAGCGGCGGCAGCGGCGGCGCAGGAAGGAAAAAGGCATAAATCAGCGAAAGTCGATGGGGCGTGGGAAAAAAATTGCCGATATCGCTGCTGCATGCGCGCTCGTTATTTCAAAAAATGTCGAGAGGGAATCGGGGTCAGTGAATTTTGCTCTCTCGCGAGCGAGAGCTATGTGTGTGCGAGTGAGTGTATTATATATACACCAGGAGAGTCAAGTCGATCGGAAGCGACGTAAGTAGCTCGGAGCTGTAACTGCGCGCGGAGACCTATTCAGCTGCTTTCATGCATCGCGGGATATCTCTCTCTCTCTTGCGTTTTCGAGAGAGTTAAATCTTTCTCCTCTCCGCAACGACGACGATTTGAACTGCCGCGTTTGCTATATACTCCCCGCAGCAGTATATACATGTATATGCGTGTTGTCGCGTTTTCTGATGCCATGTGCAGAGAGAGAGAGAGTTTTTGTCTTTTGCTCTGCTCACTGACCTCGATTTTGCCGCCTAGTTTGATATGCCGCGTTATAATATAGAAATAGAACTGGGAAACGTTCGCGTTGTTATACTTGAGCCTCGTTTTTTTTTTGTAGATTAGTATAAATGCGATACTAATCGCACAAAGCTGATGTATGTGTATGTGTGTTTCACAACCGTCGCTGCTGCTGTTGATGGCCATTAATGTGTGTAAATTATCGTAGAGTCGAAAAAAAAAACTAACCCACATTATGTATACCCTCATCTTCGCTCGTTCATTCTCGACACTTTACGAAAGTTTCACTTTGACTGTCATTAGAACGAGCGAGATAGTATATTGATTAAAACTGTCCATATTAAAAAATTCCTCTATTACTACTTGTGAATTCACCACTCAATAAAAAGTAAAAAATACAAGCATCAGAAAAAAAAGTCTCTCACCGTAGTATATAACCATACACCTCTCCATTACACATTTTCCCGAGAGCGCACGCTCTCCTCTCTCGGCGTCTCCCATTTCATTCCCTTTTTTCTCACGTGACAGCGGCAGCTCTCGCGACAATGGCCTAATAGGTTCACCGCGCGCACGCGCCCCGCGGGGCCTACAGCTTTTGACGCCGCGGACCTCACGTGTGTGCGCGCGCGACCAGCTAGGAAAAAGAACTATATATAGGGTATATACTATACTCTCGAGTGCACCGCATGAGAAGAGCTTTTGTGCGCGACGAGACTCGCGAAAATATATAGTCTCGAGATTGGGCTCTGTGTATACTTGGGTGGCAAAGGGTATAGCCGATGTTTTGGCTTCTATTATATGCGGACATGTAGAAACGCGGCTAGGTAAATAGGCTTTATAGCTTTGTTTACTCTAACGTGAATAAAGTAGTCTATATATAGAGAGATTTTTTTTGGCGTGTATATTTCGAATCAAGACTGTGAAATATAATTTCAAGCGACAAACGCACTCGTAAACTCGGTTACGCGGCTCTACTCGCGAAAGAGGCTCTCAGGTACAGACTTATTCACAAAGCAGCAGCAGCAGCAGCAGCTCCTCGACTCCGCATCTCCGGTAGTTCTCTCTCTCTCTCGGCAACAAGAGCATCCTCTTTCGCGTCGGGGTGAAAAGAAGGAAGAAGTGGCGGGACTGCGTTTACAACAGAGAGGCGCGGAAAGAAGGAAACGCGAGAAGCTACGTGGGAAGCTGTTGCACTGTACTAGAGAAAAGAGAGCCGAGCACCGGAGCGAGAAAAGCTGCAAACGTATGTATATGAATATACGCCGACGAGAGTGTGTGTAAGTGCGTAAGTGAAGATTTTTGTGGTTTACGCAGCTGCAGCTGCAGCGCGCGCAGTAGCAGTCGTTATTTTTCTCAAGGGTTAAAAAAATCACCGCGCTATATTTTTCTCGGATTCTCCGTTTGAACGGTATAAAATTCGTCACAGAGCGCAAAAACGAGGGGAAAATTGGTGTGTATTATACACCAAGAGGAAAGGAAAAAAAAATTAGTGCCAGGGAAAGTCCCGGTAATATGCAGGAGAATTAAGGTGGACGCGCGTGCTGAGCGGCGCATAGACACGAGACGCATAAAGCATTTTCATTTATACGAGGACTTTCTCGAGGTCACGAGGGTTAAGTCCTTCCTAGATATTTTAGCGGAATGAGTCTATGGCGTGTATATACATACATATACATACACACAACGAGGACGACGACGGCGTCGTTGTTTACGACGCGAAATTATGGGGCTCGGAATGGAAATCTTCTAATTAAACGAATGTAATTGAATCCCCGTCGAGAGGAAAGGACGAGAGAGAAAGGGCTCTTTGCTGGATTAATAATTTTAGCTCTTCTGTATATAGTATTATAGTAATATGCAGTTGCGTAATATTTTCGTGAAAAGTCAATGTTGTGTGTGTGTGTACGTGCGACAATGGGACATTCCTTCTTTCGCCTCTCTTTTATGACGCATTGTCTCCCGTGTGTAATAATATTCAGAGAGAGGGATATGTATTGGCTGATTTGATGAGTCAGTTAACAACAATCTAGCTAATTACACTGTGACACTTCGGTTAGGAGCTAGTTCATCATTCTCGACACTATTCCGATGATTCACAGTGACTACAATACACTTCATTACAGATCTTGTAAATACACGCATCAGCAGATTCTCGTTATCAGCTCTGCCGCGCGTTGCATAAATTAATTTGCACAACACGCGCAATCGATAAATATCCACGAGAAATTTTTTTTCCTTGAAACGCAGTACTACGACAATCGCATCACGAGGCAGCCTCGATTTTCCGCTTTCATCTATATTGACATTCGGCCTCTAGAGGCGCCTTTGCGAGTAAACGAATCCGGCGCCTCGCCACTCGGAATAGAATTGAATGCGCAACTTTACGTCGTCCGCTCAATTTACGAAATGTACTTTTATGCTCCATAAATAGCAGTCGCGATCCGATAGTTCTATATAACACACACACATATACATCTATACTTCCTCTCCTCCAATTCTCTTCCCGCCGTCATCTTTAATCCCTCTTTTGGCTGATGCGCTTGCACTTTACGATGTGGCACGAGTAGTGACTCATCGATTTCCTCGAGTTTCGGGGGAACGTTTTTAATTGCGCGCATGCATGACGGTTAACCGTCGCCGTCGAGAGCAAAGTTTTTCTAGCCGACGCTTGAGGAAAAAAAAAATATATTTAGAAAACACACGCTGTATTCGCACTCCATTAAAAACGTTCGCCATACTCATAACACCAGTGTCAGGTATACCTACGAAAACACGCTCTTTTTCTCACTCTCTCTCTCTCTCTCTCTTTCTTCAACGTGTATGATGTATAAGCATTGTGCGCGCGCAACAGCTTCGAGATTCAACACGACGCATATAGACTCGCGAGCATAATATCTACGGTCATAAATACACACGTCGCGCGCGTATGGAAAAAAGGAGCTCGCGCGCAAATTGCGGTGCGACATACGCACCGCAAGACGAGCGAGAAATAGAGTGAAAAAAATAGCTGGCGCACACAGCAGAGAATGAGAATCGCAGAAAAGATAGACAGACGGATGAAAAAAAGGGTCACCGTCGTGCGCAATAATTATATTTGTACACAGCGAGAGGCGCACACGCGGAAGGTATACAAGGAGCTGCAGCAAGCGAGGACGAGCGAAATCGAGAAGCGCCGCGAGATTTATGTCGCTGCTCACGAAAAGTCAGCTTCAGGTACCGGAGACCTGTTATGCTTGTCCTCTCCCTCTTACACAGGTACGTATATAAGGGTTAGGATTAGTCATATAAGAGCAGTAGCAGCAACAGCAGCCGTGGGATTCGCGCGAAATGTCGATGATTTTTTTTTTTCGACTAACGGTCCTCTATAAGTTATCATTATGTAATATAGACACACAGTCCGTCGAACAATGCAAATGTCGAACAATTAGTATGACAGAGTTGTACACGCTTCGTGAGCGAACGGAATCTCTATACTACAAATGGACAATTAAATCGACTTCCCGAACGCGTGGGGCCCAGGGAGAGACACGATTGCGTATGCCGGAAGGCAGGCATCTCTAAAAACGAGCTTCCGCTCGTCGTCAATCCTTTTTTTTTCCGACGACCGGCGCCGCGCGTCGCTTATATATGAATTACGAGGCATAATGGAGAATCTATATAAGCGGCGTTATCAGCGTTCGAGTGTGTGTGTATATATATGGCTCGTGAGCTGTCGAAAGATGTGAGAATTTTTCGTTAACGAGCTGTCATACAGTCATCATGATGCTGCTGGAGGTGTGTGTTTTTTTTTTCTTCTTTGAGCGAAACAAAAAGAAAAATTAAAGTGTGGAACTCTGAAACAATCGGAGACAAGATAACAGAAAAAAATTCAGTGTAAATATACACTCGTCTCGAGGAGAGTCGTATATAGTTTCACAAACGATTACGCAGCTCCCGTCGTGTTTCATCAATTTCTCGTCGAACGCAACAAATCCTCCAAATGACCGATCACCGTCTGTGTAGTGTGTCTATCAGGTGCATTGCATTGACTTTACATCACTCACAATCGTACGAATAAAAACGTCGAGCATTGCACAATTCTCATTAAAAATTCATCTCGCTCAATTACAAAACTAACATCGGCAAACGAAACCGGTGAAAAAAGAAGGCAGAAAAACGTCAACAAATCAGCGACAGCACAACAAACACACACGTCCATCAAAATTTCTCTCCATTGCTCTCCTAGGCATACGATCGATCACTCGAATCTGGTGTCATAATCGCGGCTGTAGAGCGACCGCACGTTTCGAGATAGATAAGTCACGCGGAATCTCCTGTGCAGCGAGACAGAACTTTCGTCGAAACCGCGGAATGAGCGCTAAAAACGGGTCAGGGCTTTTCACGGGCAATAGTACATAATATAATATATACTACACAGATGTGGCCGATACATTTCACCTATCGGAGACGTCTCGCGAAGAGACAAATCGATAGGTTTTATTGTGGTCCGTTGATGCGAATCGTCGTGATAATTTGTGGTCGTCGATAGATGGGTGTCGAGCACAAATGATTTGACGAGTGATGCGTGAATAACGAAGAGAAAAAAAATAACGTTTTGTGCAGTGAATAATACTTTCGACGACGCATATGTAATTTGAAAAATCGGCAAATTTTTGTCCAGCAAACCTCAGCGCGATTTTACACACTAGGCGGAACTTTTCTGGCTCTCTGCTGCCCGACGCCGTCTTATAACCGCGTAAACGGTGTCCCGTTACAACAGAGTCCGCCCGCCGCTGCTGCTGCCACTAGCCCAGATACCGGATTACGGAGCTCGAATTGTCAATGGCACGTACGTGACTGGAACCCTTTCCCTCTTCGCTGTCTCTCTCGCTCGCTCGCTCGCTTGAAAATGACATGGACTGCTTGTAAATACCTATATATACCAACAGACACGCAGCAAGACTGACTCCCCGGTGCAGCAGTGAAACGCAACCATTTACGGTCGAAATTTCGGAGGGATATTCGAGCCGGCGCTGCTTCGATATGAGGTTTCTGGTTTACGTTTCGATGATTATTCAAATTATTGTAGCGGGAGTGCGACGCTCTGACGTTTGGTAATGAATTTCGTAATGTCAAGCGTATCGAATTCGAGATCGAATTGAGGAAATGATTTGAAAAAAACGCAGAGGAATATTATTTTCTGATTTATACTACATAAGACAAAAACATTAAATTTGACCTCGAACGCTCTTATCGCGCAGAAGATTTTTGTGCAGATTTCACCTTATCTAACAGATGAACAAGAATACATGTCTGATAAGAAATGATTGTTTTGACCTTTTCTCAGGCACATCGTTCGCAAGAAGCCTCTCGTTAATTACCATACGTATACGAGTGTTCATCCGAGCGCGTATCAATCAGATAATTCGATTTTTACTGACTCGCCTCGACAACACTGTTTATATATTTTGCTACACGCGAGGACGATGACAATAGACGCAACGGAATATGAAAAATACATACTTAATATATATCCAGGACAAAAATGAAAAATTCAAAAAACAAAAGTGCAGGAATAACAGCCGGAAATTACGGAACAATCATCCTGCGCGTATGAACACTATACACACACACACACACACACACTCTCTCTCGACCCTTTCGGGGATTTGCCAAAACGGATTTGCTGATGCTTTATTGCACCTTTTCACGGTATTCGCCATGCTGAGCGAGGCGGTTCTCACTCTCTCTCGAGCGAGAGAGGACCAGCTGCAGCAGTAGTGACGAAGACCACGAGTTCTACCCCCTCTCCCCAAAACTCTATATACTCGCTGCTTATTTCCTGAGTCGTGTCGAGAGAGTCGCCTCTTGTCTCTACTCGGGGGGTTTAAATGGCAGCTATATACTATATAGTATACCTACACATATATCGAGAGCCAAAACAAATGTAAATTTCCCGACGGCAGGATTATGACCAGATGCTTCGCTCGCGAAACAATTTTCTTTATCTCTCCAAGACAGTCTCGATAAAATTGCATTATACGATGCAATTTGTTCGGCTATAACTTGTGCGTTACAGCGCCGCGCGGCTGCATTACTACTACTCATTATGTAAAAATAATGTTCGAAATTACGTGCAAATTCAACACCTATTCACGTTTTAATGCGCTTTCTCCGAATTATGCAATGATTTACCCGGCTAGCGAAAATAGAAAACAAAGGGAAAAAATTCTGCTCCCCGTAAAGATTATACAACGAAATAAGCAGGCCTCTTTGTAATTGGATTTGTCGCGCAGAGTATATTTTTTTCACGCACAAAATGCACTGGCTCAACTTCTTCCACGAGCAGTAGTGTGTGAGTAAATGCTGATTTATCGGGGACTTTTTCGGCCGCTAAAACCACCACCGCCACCGCTGCCGCTTCTCGGATAAACATGTATTTTTAGAATCTTTCCTCTCTCGCGCGAGCGGTCGTTCGTCTTGATTTTGCCTCCTTCCTTTTTTCTCATTTCACGGACGAGCTGCTGCGCGGCGGTAATTTTAATGTCTTTATGCTGCTGCGATCGGCCCATCATTTTTCTCTCGAGGGCGTCGCTGCTGCTGATGCTTTTCTTTCGTAAAAATATATCACGCTACAGTGTACTCGGTTCGAGAAAAAAACGCGCGCGCGAAAATACGTAAACACTTGTACTCGTATATTTAACCCGAGAGAGAGAGAGAGAGAGAGCCTGAAGCTGCCGTGATAAATTGACTGTTGACTTTGGGATATATACTGCGCTCGGATGCTTTTTTTTTTAAACTCTTCGTGTTTTTCTCTCGTTTTGCGCTTTAAATTTAAGAATAATATTTTCGGCGCATGTATTCCAGAGGCGATAATTTTCGCTGCTGCACTTCCATTGGCGACTATTTTTCTTTGCCTCATTATATTGCGAGCTCAACAAAGTCCCGTGTGAGACGATTTTAAAAATATGTTTCTGATGCGTGCAAAAAGAAATGCAAATTCACGCGGACGTATTATTTGCTCTTGGAAATTGGCAAAGTCAAGCGGGTCGTTTCGGCGTTTAAAACGCTATAAGTATTCAAGACGTCCCGCGCATGAGACATTATATATTTCAGCCGAAGGTTGAAAGGGTCTCGATCATATTATGTAGAAATGAATATGAAGTTCTCACGTGTGTCAGCGAGCGAAGAGCCTCACATCCGTGCGAATTCCAGTGCTTAGATGCTTATTGTTGTGAAAAAAAACCCATAGCCGCAAACAATGAGAAGCGACTCTTTCGACGCGACCTTAGACAACGAGATTTGTTCGAAAAAAAAACTGATTTATTATCTTTCTATTCAGAATAGCGAGTAAGTATACGACGTGTATGCATGTGTGTAATTATATACAGCCGACTTTGGCCGAAGATTCTCTCGGTGGTGGTGCTGTATTCAATCTTGCTTCTTGATAAAGTCGCTTCTTTCGAGGCAATATTCAATTGCATCATAGCTGATTTATTATCAATAGGCTCTCGCGCAAGTATCACAGAAATAATAGTGTCTCTCTCTTGCTGGCTTGAATGATAAAATTATTAATAGTATGTTATCAATGAGGTGCATTTGCCTTTGAGAATATCGTATCGGCTGCTACATCAATAGGACGATATTCTATACGTTCGTTTCGCAATTTCTATAAGATAAATAATTACGGTGCATTCATGGAGTCAGGAAAAAAAAGTTGAAAATAATTAATCACAGTTCGATAAGTGTGCGATAAGTTCTGTCCAATTCATTATCCTGCACATACTTAAATTACAAAACGTTTCCATTATTGCACACACAGGTAAAACTATACACGATAAAAAGTCAAAGTTGGCGCTTAAATCAAGCCGAATGGAAATTATCGAGTCAATAAAGTTGATCGCGCATCGCGCCAGAATAATTACGACTTCCTCGTAAATATACTCATTGGAAAGTGGCGAGTATCAAGCTAACGATCAATCGCGTAAAATTAAAATGAAGATCCTCGCTGCTGCTGCTGGGAAGTTCAAAAAGCACATTAAAAACAATGATGAGCAGCAGTCTCGGAAAAAAGTGAAAGAACTTTTCGAAAGTGAAAGAGATACGATTACTACTTACTAATCACGCGCGCAGCCGAATAATCGTCATGGAAATGAAAATTTCGGCATACGAAACGAAGCCAAGGGTTTTTCTTTCTCTCTCGTCGAGCTTATATTCAGTGTAGAAAGTTCGTTTATTACCGAGAAACGAGGGAACCCGCGGCTTCGACGAACTCTCAGCGGCGTTTGTTGTCCTTTTCATAAATTTTCTTGGAAAACACGTATCGCCAAGTTTGACATTTCACGCGTTTTCTGCGTTTTCTCTCTGTACTCGCTCGTATATATACTTACCCCTCTTTGTTTATCTTTGCGATTCGCCGCGCGAAAGTGCGATGGGTAGTACGAAGAATACAAGTACTCGAAGGAGGTATACTATACATACATCAGACGATAAACATTAAATATTGTACGAGTGACGCTTCACTGATTAAATAGCGCAAACATATAAACTCGCTCGAAAATCGTTCACAACACAAAATGGGCCTGAAAATCACTTGACACTAATATTGAAAGATAAAAAAATAATCGTAACTACTGTTTTCGATTCTCGTAATCGCCGATGATTTTTCCCCGTGTTTACCCAGCGCACATCCAACACAATTCTTATATAGCATCAACCAGCGATGCGTGCACCGATAATACGCGTGTTATATGTGTGTACAAATTGAACCGGTGAGCGATCGGCCGCTGCGATGATGAATGATACCGTGATTCACTTGGCTCGTTTGTCGCTCATCGCTAAAACACATATTTCTCCCCCTTATCCATAACTCGCTCCTCGAAAGAGAAAGAGAGAAAGAGAAAGACGGAATTTTCGTACGCGCTAAATCACTTTGGCTGGCAATCGTCGAAGGCTATCGACGCGATTTGTATTCGCCGATGGTACACATATACCCACACGCTTTTTATTTACTACTGCATTATACAGGGGAAAAAAGTGTATATTTATGAGGAAACGCCTGGAATTTTTCACCGGATTACGCAGAAGCATAATTTTATGCATAAGGAGACTCTCGGTTATCATTGCGAGGTATTGGGAAAATGTCGTCGATTAGATATATAGTTGTATACAGAAGAAGAAGACTGACGTAAAGCTATTAGTATTACGTAGGACATTGTTTCGAAAATCTCGGATGTATATGATGAGTCATTCAAGAAATTGTCGCGAAACGTATTATACGAAATTTCCCATCAGGTGTGAATAATGTGCGAGTATCAAAAAAACACGAAGTCGCTGAATTAAAGAATAAGCGCCCGGCAAAAGCATATGTAAACATGGGCAATCCCGCGAGATAAGCGTCAAAACAAACGTATTTTTCAGCAGGTGAAAGAATACCGCATCACTATACTGTTTTGGTTTCTCCGCCGACCTTTCCTCTATACATATAACAACGTTCCAAATATAAATACAAAGTCGGAAACGCAGCCGACATCCGGCCAATTAGTTTCGCCGTCGAAAATTCGTCAACACAAGTAAGACAGTATACCAACCTCTTATTTTCGTCTCCTGCGGATCGAGCGGTGGTATCCTGGGGTGCAGCCCGGCGCTGGGCTGTTGCTGGCCGGGTTTCTTCAAGAGGACACCCACGACTTGCGGCGCCATCATCATTTCCTCGCTTCTGTCTTACACGGCTATACTGCCGGCCGGCTACTACTCTTTTCACTCGCACTTTTCTTCCTCCAAAGGATCGATCCTCTCGGTTTTCGCTGCTGCTCTTCAACCCGCTACTACGTCACTGATACTCGGCACTACCTCACTCGCGGGCCGCATCGTTTTTTCTTTTTTTTTCTGTTATCTTTCTCTCTCGATTAATCCTCTTTCTCAATTGTGTGTATGTAAACAGTTGAGTGCACACAACGCAGAGAAACAAGGGAATGCGCGAACCGGCGCGCGTTCCTTATTAATGTAAAGACTCGAGAAACAAGTAGGTTTATAACCTCACATCTCGCTACGGCGTATAATCAGAGAGCCGGTTGCTTGTCTCTCGGGCACATGTATATAGACAGAGAGGACACTGATGTGAAGAGGGAGAGAGAGAGAGAAAGAGAGGAGAGATGAAAACAAACACAATCTCTGCGTCCGAGCAGGCGCGCGTTCGCCGAGCAACTGAGTATACCGGCTGCACAAGCGCTTTCGACCGCCCCTCTCTTCAGCGCCGCCGTTGCCGCTTCCCCTACTTCTCGCGCTGCTGTACTACTGATGCCGCTTATGCTGTTTATGCTGCTGCGATGCGCAACCCCCGGGTTTGTATACTTATGTCTTATGCTTGATCGGTGACGGATTAATGTTTAGCGAATTCTTACGAGATTCTGTTTTCTATATAGGAGTGGATGCGTTTGCACGTTGGATGGAACTGTGCGTTGGAGGAGGAAAAGGAAAGACGGGATGGATTCTAACCTCCATCGATGCAGCAGAGTGGATTGCGGTGAGTGTTTACTTATTTCACACTCTTTCTCGGTTGCTTTGTTGACGTGATTTGGATAAGTTTACGGCTGATTAGCCACAAGATTCCTACACGTCTAGATTCTAACCTCAAAAATGAGGAAGGCATTGAGAGATTTATAAAAAATTACTTCTATGGAGAGATTGAAAGGATATGGATTTTGTATAATCGAATGAGCAGCTATCGCAGACAATCGCTCTTCAATTATCGAGGTTGGTTTTAATAACAAAATTAGGAAACAATGCTCCCGTGAACTATAAATAACTAAGCTGCAGCCACACAAATGTATACTACACAAAATGAATTCACACAAAGGATCTAGTAGCATCATTAACAACACCCTTTTGTAATCTCAACTATAATAGAGAAGCAAAAATGCAAATGAGCAATATGTTGAACGCAACATCACATCGCAGCTAATACTCATAACTAATTCACTCAATCCCATCGGGGCTCGTCAAACCCCCACGATATCCAAAGCCATTCACAGCCGATCCCTTCCGCATACAAAACCCTTTTCCCGATCACCTCTGTGTACACACACGCGCGCAGCCTCTCTTCGGCACAGAACCGAATCTAAATGTCCCTCACGCTCTTTTTGTGTTTTCGTCTCGCTTATCTCGCTCTTTGTCACACGCGAGAGCGCGCACTCGACCGCACGACCGCATATGTCGGTTTTGCAATCTGCGTATAGCCCCTCGCAAAAATAGCAGAAATAACCCTTCGCTGTATAGTACCACGTATATGTATATATGTATACAATCTATACATGTATAGTACACACTCGGCTTTTCTCGGTAATACGTCTATATGCGTCTCTGCTCGGAATTGGACCGCGAGAGACTGCTCTCTCTCTCTGTGTGTCATTTTTACATCGCATGATGTGTGTCATATGTGTTGCTGCGGGAGGCGCGCTCGCCTGGAAGGAAATTAATTAACTTTCGAATTTCAATATCGAGTGTGTATATGCCTGTATACGTATATAATAGAGAGAGAGAGAGAGAGGGGGGGAGGGAGCGGAGTCTAGTTGAAATATATTTTTAATCGCAGCGGCTAAACATACGTTTTCGCGCAGCACATCTGGCAAATGTACATCAACGGCACCACGAAATCCCGGGAAAGGTACATATTAAATAGCCATATATATATAGTCTCGCTTTATTGCCTCTAAAGCAACACACGAAAAGTGAAGTATAGTCGTCGTATGCGGCGGAGCAAAGAATGCCGTGGCATGGGGCGGCGCTGCAGACTTTCTTCCGCTTTTTTGTGGTTCAGCGGGACATTTTCCTTTTTACTTAGACGCGACGAGTGTATAGGCATATGTATACCTATACAGCGGGGAAACGAAACGAAAGAGCCATTTTACGAGTGAGGACGAATGACCGCAACTGTCGCCAAGGTGCGCAAATATTCGGGATGTCGTTTGATTTATTGGCAGGCTTTGTCGAGAAACGTGTGCGCTGATTTTGATGCTTTTCGAGAACTTTGTTTTAAATGGATTTTTATTCGATTCGTTTATTTTAACTTCAACGTTGAATGCTTAAAATAATCTCCTGTACTTGGTGTTCGCGTTTGAGGAAATTTCATTTCAAACCAGACAGTTTTTCATTACTGAAAATGACACTGTCACTTAACTGTCGAATACATCTCGCGAAGTTTATTGGAAACAAAGAAGACAACTAGTTAATATTTGTGGTACCCGATATAGGCAAACTTGAAAAAAAAAAATCAATAATTAGTCGAGAAGCGATCGATGTAGCCTACTTTGTTTTTTGGTTTCTTTCTATTCGTGGAAGATACGACCTCTTTATCGAGGCGAGCGGTGTAAAAATATTATGAAAGCAATTATTTGTCATCAAATTCCAACTACGATACTCGTAAAAGATTTGTTATAGACAAAGAGACTTTGGCTCTAATAACGTTTCGCACACATTAACCTACGTATATACGCTCGTATAATACTTTAATCATCTGTCATACAATAAATAAAACGAGTCATTGCGCATTTAGATCAGCCGAGTCGATAAATACTCAAGATATTGAAAAAACATTGCACGTATATGTGTAAAAGGAGAGCGTGAGCTAAATACAGATAAATGAGTTCTGCCTTTTAATCATCCTCTAACACCGCTTATTCAACGGCTAGTATCAGTATCTCGAACGAATATATATGTATAGTAAAGAAGCAAAAATAAAATAGCAAGCCAACCTGCAGGAATGATAACAACAAGTTAAAACGCCATTCCATCCCCACCAAACCATGTCTCAAAATTTCATCAATCCAACACCCAGCGAATTCCACTCTCATGCCATTCTACGTGTATCAGATTATGATCCGCTCGAAAACCCGAGTCCGGCTCTGAAATTTCCTTCTCTCCTCGACCACCCAACAATGCAACTCTCCTATTCATCTATTATCGAAAGGAACGCAGCATTCAATGCGCCAACGATCGATTATAATCGTCTTGCATATAATACGTGTGTATGCGAGTGCGATAAGTAAACGCTGTGTCTTCGCGTATGTGCTCTACTGTTATACGAGTATATATACACGTAGCCGAGTGTATAGGTTATACATAGGCGGACGAGAAATGGCCGAGCGAGCAATTTAGCGTCCGGCTTCCGGTGGGAGAAAAATAGCCGGCTGATATAATGTATAATAGTGCTGATAAGGGAGTTGATGCAGCCGCGAAGTGTGGGTTTAGCTGGAAAATGATTTACCGGGCAAATATTGCCGAATCCGATCGAGTGCGCGGCCTGCTGTGATAATACGGATCGTTAATCGGCTTATGTCGATTGAGAATTTCTGCGATTAATGTATTATGTACTTGTTTGAAACGCACTATTACAGAAAAAAAAAATTGACAACGCATCGATCGATAATATCCCAACAAAAGTCATAGTCAGCGAACATACCTCCACATCATATAAAAAAAACCTCCCTTACACGCTGTTCCTCAGTCCACAAAGGGGAAACCCCGACACACATATAACTTACGGCGAAAAAAGAGGGAATACTGTACAAATACGCGTATATAGTATACTACCCGCAGGCCTTTTTTCGCAGCTCGGAAATAGGCCAGCAGCAGCGGGTCGATGCACCGGAGCGAATCCTTTTTTTGGCTCTCGCGCCCTCTCAATCCTTTGTGCCGTCGCATTACACGGGATTCCCCCCCCATATGTATACGTACAGACTTTTTTAGAGAAAATTTCGCTCGCATTGTTCTCTTGGATTTTCCCGGCGGCTTTCCTTCTCGAACACGAAGGAATTTTCGAGATGGCTGTTTGATTTTCAGATCGTCCAAGTTTTAATTCGAGGGACGATGCTCTCTGCTTGTAATCTACGACGTCACGCTGGGACGATAAGTTATGTCATTACGGAATTTATAAGCTGATTATTACCGGCGCAGCGGACCGGAACTAAACGAAAATTGGTTCTCAAGAATTAAACGCTTGACGTGTTCCGTAGTTTTCGAGCTCTATTCCAATCTTATTGGCATTGTTGTAAATTTTTAATCGACTACGTCGAAAATAATACAACGGCGTCGGCAGATTGATTTTCAATTAGCTCCGCTTCATATATCCCAGCTTTTAATGCTCTATATATCTTTAATGCATTTAGCCGATCGTGCGCGCGCGCGCGAAATAAATATCCCGCGCGCTTGGCTGCGACAGGAAATCCGCGAGCTGATAAATCTTTGAAAAATCATACCGGAAACCGCTCGCTCTGGTGTGTTGCGTTATTGCCTTTTGCACAGGCGTGTGTAAATATAAAAATCATTAATTATATGTCTTGGTGCCACAGCATCTAAAAAGAAACGACTATTCACTGAATCGCGCGCACACGGAGAGAGAAAGAGCTATTTTACAGATTAGCGCGAGAGCAAAACGCGAGATATATATGTATAAATCACTTTGCATGTAGGCTCAAAAATCACACACATATATATATGCGCAGTCTCGCGCGTTCGCTAATTTATCATAAAATTTAATCGTTTTCCATGCGCGCGTTCGCTGTATATAATATACTCTAGCGAGAGCATCGTAAACCGCTGAATCATTATATTCCCATGCTAGTGATGTTTTTGAAAAAATTTTTGCCGTAAATTATACGATTCTGCATGGTTATTTTTATGTTTCATTGAATTTTCATTGAATCGAGATTAATAAATGTCGACGTGATTCTTTGATTCGCGATCGCGTCAGACTTTGATACGTTTTCCAATTCCAATATCCTCTCTCGCGAGGTAATAATAGCGAAATCTCCAACCTTATATTAAGGCATTATAACATTATAGAATCAATCAATGAAATTAGCAATTTTAAAAGTCCATATCTAAAAGTATTTAGTTAAATTAAACAAAAATATTACCTATTATCGAAAGTTTTCTCTTTTAAAATATTTAATCTATAGGTAC
>UCQR01053253.1:9180-19520 GCA_900474235.1 Cecidostiba semifascia
TCCCTCCTTGGCTTCCCCCTACTCTGTTTCTCTGTCTCTTTCTCTCTCGGCTATCGATAAATTTGCTAATTAAAGAAAAAGTTTGTTGATGGAAAAGCCCTTTTCTACGCGTGGCGAAAACGAGTTTGGAGATCGGAATCGTCACTGGACTGTCAACCATTCTTGCCGATTTTTTTTTTTGCAGGGAGAAAGATTCATTAATATTGCACGGGATGATCGATCGGGGTGGTTGGCTTATCTATATGTATACGTTGAAAAATAACTGGGATTTCGGGTGTCGTCGACACTTTTTGTGTAGGAGATCGGTATATACTGTTACGAATGAGTGATGCAAGCCGTGTGTATACCGATTGATAAGCTGCTGTTTTTGGGTGGTTTACTTTCAGGATATACGTATGTATACACCTATACATTATATAAAGCGCATTATCGATGGCAATGGCAGATAGAGGTTAAGTCTCGGCGTTCGAAATTATACAACGACTTGAGTAACAACGACAATCCGATCGATCAACCGATTTATTTGTCACCCAGCGTAATTACGCTGTAAAAAGAAAATCGGTTGCCTCTCCACAATATTCGAAAAACCCGTCTCTTCCAGCACACACATGCACGTTAGGAGCTTTACGATAGATCATAAAAGCGGCTATACACTCCGCGGCGCGCAGATGAAAATCTCGGCTGCGAGAGCTGCAGCAGCAGCAGATTTCCACGTGAGCCACAGAGCGTCTAGCCGGGTGTACACCTAATTATTGTGCCGGCTCATGAGTTATGGCGCTGTAGCGGCGGATCTGCATTCTACGCCGGCTTTCTAGTTTAAATCGAGCCTCCGATCTCCGCCCCGAGAGATGCTGCTGCCGCCGCCGCCGCTGTCTCCCCGCGGGATGCATTCCTCTCGCCAGTCAGCTGATAGCTATGAGTAGCTTCACACGTATAACACTACATCAGAGAGTTGTATTTTCTTTGGGTATATATAAAGTGGAAAAGTCGTGGAAATTCGATATCGCACGGCGTATAGTGCGTAGGAAAAAGAGATCGAGTGAGATATGTACAGTTCAGCGACCGATCAATCAATCACCTTCGATTTCAAATTTCCCGCTTCACGCTCGCTGAACTTGAAATCAATGCTGTAGTATACAAGGCCTCGTAGATTATTCCATGCCGATTAGCGTCTTTTCACTAGCTTGAATTTCGATCTCTCGAGAGGGAAGAATGCGCGGCTAATGAATTAGCTACTTACCGATTTTTCCGCGAACCGTCTCTGTTTAACCATGTAAATCAACAACATCTTGCTCGATAAGAGAGTATACGTATACGCGCCGGTGATTAACAATGCAAATTTCTCGGTTCAACGACCGCCGAGTAATTCCGGTCCTCGGAAGACGATGGCGAATTTCTCGCGCGACATTTAATTACCGATCGCTCGATTTTTATAAATTCGAGCTGCGCTGCTTAAAATTAAAACGAAACGACGAGAGTGAAAAAGATCGGTTCACATATATTTAAGTTTTAAATCACGAGAGGAAAATCGATCGCCGATCATTATGGCATCGAAAAGCCATACGTATACACGTCTCTTTCACTCGAGAGGAGAGTGAAATTCCGTATAATTACATCATGCGGGCATATCACGCGATAGGAAAGGGGAAATTCTCTCTTTCTCGGCACGACAGGCTGTTGCTGCTGCTGGCGACGGCAGAACTTTAGACTCAGCATATTGTTCCGTTATTGCCGGATGTCGATCGTATGGAGTCGTTATGGTGACTGTGGATTTCCTCGACAGATTTTCACCGTCATTACGTATGTGTACAGATGAATTATACATTATTATAAGATCGTGCAGGCGTTGTAAATCGCACTTGACCGATTTCTTTATAAAGACCGGCGTTCTATTGTGCCCGGCTATTATGAAGTTTCCTGGCTCATTCATTTTTACACTCGAATTTTTTTGATTTCAAAGACTGTCTTACGTATATTATTTGAACTGCATAACACACACGCTCTATATATTAGGCGTGTTCTGCACTAAACGGGTTGCATTACCCAGCAATATAACGTGTAACCAGAACAATAACATAACAACACCTGCACCAGTACATAGCGCAGCAGTGTAAGAGAAAAAACGCTGGAATAGCCCATAAAATCGAGACTTCCGACATCGAGCAAATTTCTCCCGCCAAATATATATAAAGCGTCGAGTTTCCTAGTCGCCGGCGCCAGCGATCGGGGCAAATTAACGAAATTATTACTCGCTATACATAGAGCACTGCTTCGTATCTGTGGATACTTAGTATATACGATTCTCGCTCGTGAATCAAAACAGGCGCCTTATAACGATCTCTGCTCGCGCATAAAATCGGCGAAAAAACAAGAAGAAAAAAATCGTTATCCGGTAGTTAAGATAGATAGATATAAGCGCGGCCGTCTCGCGGCGTATATAAGTAGCTTTCAATGTCGCATAAACGAGCTCATACGTTTGGATTTTCGCGTCTCAGGAAACACTAAACTCCGGATACGACTGTTTGATTTTCCCGCGTAATTTGAAATATTCGACGCGCGCGACTTGGTATTCAATTATATCCTATAACGAGCCTATCAATAACCGTTGTTTATTTCTTCATTTATATTCTTCCTTTTTTTTAGGTTATGTACGCTGCGCATACAGGATGCGATAAAAAGCTCGAGTCCTAAATCCGAGCGATATTATACAGAGAAAGAGAGAGATGAGGACGAAGGCAGATATAAATCGCAACGGGGAATCTCTGTCGGCAAGTGCAGAGAGCGATAATCGCGTGTCGCTACTACATTTGTTAGCGTCCGCGTGGCCTAAGCTCTCGCGCACGACGACGTATAAATTAGTCATCGTCGCGCTCTTAAAATATTAGTGACCGAGTTTTACTCGCGAGCGTGTTTTACTCGGCTAATTTGTATGTAGCCGACGAGACGAAGCTTGTGGAGATTTAAATAGATGTGTGGCGTTCTGTTTGACAGATTAGACAATAATATAATACATATACTCTCTCGCTCGGAGATTCCATATAGCACTGCGCACTGAAGAGAACCGGACTACTTTTGAGGGAAAATTTGAAATAAGTGTCAAGGCTGAACCTGTTTTTCTGCGCTGCATCGTCTTCAAGGGGGCGTGTATGTGTGTGTGTGTGTTCAGTATGCAAATCGTAATGATACTCTCTCAGAGGACTGACCAAAAATGGCCAGAGCTCGAGAGAGCTTGGCCGGCCCTTTTTTTTATTCTCTTTCCGATAAACGGATAACGTTATTCCGCAACGACTTTCGTAATTCGTTCGATCGAGCGATATTTATGTATATACAAAGTATCTCGTACGACGCAACTCGTCACTTTTTTTCGATTAAATTATAAAAAGAAAAGAAATGAAAATGTTTGCGGAAGACATATAGGGGGAAAGCGCGTGAGTTTTCGCTATAATCCTCGATTTCCTCACTCTATACTCCATATTTTCATCGTAATCAGCGTCTCAGATTGAACGAGGGATAATGATAATTCATGGCGTAGCCTATACAGTCGCGCGAAAAGAAAAGAAGTGAAACCATAATATGTATACGTCTGACTTGAGATCAATAAGTGACGTGTGACGGATGAAGCTGGATTTCTTTCGGCTTTTGATTGATCGGGAAGAGCGACGAGGTTGCTGCTGCTGCTGCTGCTGTGTTATGACAAATGTCCGACAGGTGTCGGGGAGAAAAATTCTCTCTCTCTCTCTCATGCATGATTTTCGATTTCCAAAGCGCGTCGGACGGCCGTTTCCGAGGTTCCGGATTGCCTTTTGATTTATGGATCTGCGCCGCGTCTACTGCAACGAAATCGAAAGTTGGATACTATACATGTACTATAATACTTTTTCAAAAGTCACTGAGAGAAATATCTTCGTAGCGGAGAAAAAAAATGTCAATTCAAGGCTACGCTGTGTATTCGCGAAGCGCTATCTTACACTACCTCCCCAACATTATCTGGCTCATTTTATCGCTTATCGCGTTTGTTGTGTGAGTATATACGCGCATATACACAAACTTTTTTCTTTTTCCTCTTCTCTCGTGTTTTTCCTCGCGCTGCAACGCCGAGAGACGTTCCGAGTATATGCATGCTTCTTTCAAAATAAGACGCTGCACTTTGGTAAATACCCGTTTCGCAAACGCATGCATGCCAGCTCTTCGTGTTTTTTCGGTCTTCCGTGTTTTTCGATTCTGGCTCTCTGTTGGGAGATATTTCGCCGGATTTTTACGCAGTGAAGCTATTCGCATCAGTAGGTATACTACTACATATACTCTGTAACTTTATGCAGTGCATATTGTACACACTTGAAAATATAATACTTATTTTAAAATACGACTCCTACTATGTATACGTTCTTTTAGTAAATTTAACTTTCACTCGGCCGATTACACTTGGATGCAAATAAAAAATTTCGCAACCCGGCGCATTAACTCGCGAAAATACAGCGTCACACATACACGCGTGTCTACAATATCGAGACCACCCTCGCGTGACGCAATAAAACGCCTACGCCATCGGTATATTTATATAGTGCCTATACAATATGAAAAACTGGCTCTTCGGATCTCTCGCGTCCGAATTTTCTCTCACGAATCTGCTTCGCGATATCAATACCGATCTCTCTTCCGCGCGCCAGAAAGAATCGGTCGTTCGTCACGATGTATTATATAGTGACGCTGATGCTGCCGCGTGACGCGACGTTTACGAGCGCGCAAGAGATGATCGCGCGCTCGGATATAGAGATAGTAAATGTATATTATATATAAAGCTCGTCTCTCTCTCTCTCTCTCTCTCTCGTGATGTATACGAAATGACTGATGGCGCTATCTTCTCTTCTCCGTTGCAGATTTTCTGTACAGGCACAGCGTCACCATCGACAACGTCACCACCGAGGTCGAGATCCTGGACACGTCAAGATGCGAGGTGAGTGGCTTTTTTTAATCTTGCAATTATTCATGAAAATTTGACACGATGTTTACGTCGCTATTATTAAAAAGATATACACGACTAGTTGTAGTAGTAGTAGTAGCAGTAGTCTGCCGTGATTTCGCTCATTCACGAGAGCGGGCGCGCGCGCGCGCAGCCAATAAGTCAGTCTGGCGTCACGCGCAGCACGCGGAAGCGAACGAGCTCTCGCGCGACGTTATTATTTATTGGCTCGCGCGCGAGCGCGAAAGAGAGAGAGAGAGAGAGAGAGCTCTTGATTGTGTGCATATACGTGTGTATATTTCTGGGACACGTCTGACTCGACGCTTTCCGGTTGGAAGCAGCCCTTTTAAATACATATTGTGCATGATATAGGAGTTCGATTTATGGCTAATTAAACCGCTCGGAGGAATTGATTCAATGAATCCGCGCAAGTGAGAGAAAACTAAGCCATTAATATAATCGCGAGGCAGAAAGTCGCGAAGAAAGTATTATTACACTCGCGCCTCTCGAATAACCGCAGAGATGATTTTTTTTTCGCTCCACGCGCCGGAAAACGAAAAAGAGCTGCGAGAATCCTTCTCCGCAGAAAGACCGCAGAGAGCCGGGAATGAGGACATTTTGCGGCTACGCGGGAAACGGGAAACCGTCGCGTTGTTATTGTGCAGTATGTACCAGGATACCAATAGTATATGTATATAAGCTCGTAATTTCGCGAGAGACGCGAAAACCGATTGTCTCTCTTTCTCTCGCGACTACTGGACTTTGCTGTTGGTTTGTCTGATTGTTTCGTGTGACGTAATTACTCGCGGTTTCGCTTATACGTGGATATTGGGTAGTTTGGAATCGATACACGCTGTAATATATAGTATAGTCTTTCGAATCTTTAAACAATTTTTTTTTTTGCCTGGAATCACCCCCGCGAAATTCGAAGGACAGGCGTGAAACCTTTTTGCCCTTGACAGAGAGAAAGAGCAGCTCTCTGCGGTTATATCCTCTAAAACGCCAATTCGACCCGGTCTTCTTTGAAGAGCTGTAGAAGCCCGGCGGCGGCGTGAAATTAGGGCCGCGCGTCTCTCGCGAATTTCTAAATTGCTTCTGGTTAGAGCAGCAAGCATAAATTTTCATAAACAACCTGATAAATGTATAGTCAATCTGAAAATTAGGTTACTAATCGGAAAAATATACGCACTCCGCGACCGCATAATATACGTGTTTTTTTTTGGGGTTCGATGTAAATTAATACCCGTCCGCGGGCGCGACAAAAAGTCTCATGAGTATATAGCTATATAGGTATACAATATAAGCCGAGCATTGGAATGAGTAGCAGTAGCGTATAGAACCCTTTTGTGGTGGCAAATTGCATAGCGAATTCCTTCATCGTCTTTTTTTCTCTCTCTCTCACTCACTCACTCGAATTTTTCGTATAGATATCATATTATACTGGTAATTTCGCATACGTCTCGGAGCCACACATACGAGTATGCAAAGTCCGAATCGATTATTTCAATCGCTGATGCATCAGGAGCTGCCGTACAGCGTAATTTTCAAAAAGTCCTTTTCTCTCGCGCGCACGAAAGATCCACCTTCAAAAAGAAGAAGAAGAAGAAGAAGACGAAGACTCGATCGAGCCACGAGATCAGTTTAATTCCATCCCTCTATACGTTATATACGCACAGCTTCCACTTTACTCTCAAAGTATACGGTGTGTGTATAGAGCACGCAGATATTCGTCAGAGAGAAGTCATCCCTTCAGGCTTCTTCTGATATACTTCTCCGATTCAGCATCTTATACACATAATAAAAGAAGAAGTCGAACGAATAACACGAAGCAACAACGAACAATACCGCGAGGAAACCCGATATCCCGAAAGAAAGGAAAAAATTCCCTCCTCATTTCCGGCTGTCTCAAGCGCGCGCGCGCGAAAGAAGATCCGCTGCGCGCAGGTATATACACAGCCAGACATTCGGTAGCGCCTGGGCTGATGTTTTTAGAGACAAACTGGTTTGTCCGCAATTACCGGCGCGCCGCGCGCTCACTGTTTTCGCACCTGTCGCGATGCGCGCGCGCGATTAACCCTCGGCGCTTTTTTGCTGCTTTGATTTTCCACTGTGCGTGTGTACCTATACGCACTCGAGGACTTATATTGTCTTATCGAGATTCTCGATTCGTTTTTGATTCTTTTTTTTTTTTGAGGTTAATTTGCGCGACGGTAGCGCCGCTCTGGTGGCGAAAAAAATGCGCTGAAAATCAGCAGTAGTCATCGGGATGACGGTGAAAAAAGAACAGGCTTTCGTCGAGGATTGAAACACCTGATGCAGACGTGTGTATCTTTCTTTTTTATGTCTCTCGTCGAGCTGATTGGATTTTGAGCTTGTTTATCGTATATATACATCACCTAATGAAATGTCGTCTGTGCTTTTATAGAGCAATGTGTGCTGGTTTATTCAAATGCGAAGGTCGTATATAATGCGTTAAACTCTCTTGTATTCGCTCGCTCACTCGTTGTTTTCCTCGCTTTTGGCGCAGACTCGCGCGTGTTGATGAACTCTTTTTCTCTATTTTCGGAACTGCGCGCGCGCGCACACCTCTATTTTTGCTGTGCTCTCGAAATAAAAGAATTTGCAAGTATATATACTGGCTGTATGTCATTACATATATAGTGGCCTTGGTCTCGGATATATATAGGTATAAATCAGATGGGAGAGAGAGAACGTGTGCTCATTATGCAGTGGCTTCTCCGCCGTACAGTTCGTATATATACCCTATAAACAATGCCGCGAGAGTAGAGTATGTATATCGAGCTATATGCACTATATGGTATATAGCAGTAGCGTATGCACTTATAGGCGTAAGAGTAGCTCCTGCACCGTTATTGCCGGCGCACGGAGTATGGCCGGCATTATAGTAGCCGCAGCTTGAGAACGACTTTTATTATAAGACACCATTTAATTTCTTTTATTATACACTTATTTATCTATACTACCGCGTTTTTATGGCTGTATAAATTTTAATTTCATTTTTTTTTTGTTTGACGTTTAAAATCGCGTTAACAGTGTGTTATAAAAGTGAGTAGAAATAAAGGTCGCACGCGTGCGTCGAGCTCTATAATACAACGACGAAATCATATAGAATCGAATCACGTATGCATATAGCGGTGTATCCGCGCAGTCCTTTAATGGAGTCGCGGTGAAAAGCTGGCGCAGCTGTAATGTATTACGAAGCGAAAATTCCAGTAGCTTCTTCTCTTATATATACTCATACTTATTGTCGCTCGAATGAATTCGAACATATAATCGAGTGTATGGCAATAAATGAAGAAAGCAAAAAAAGATCCAGGCATATATACCGATATTTCGATTCATTCGAAATGCAAATCGTCGTCTGAGTATTCGATCCGATTAACCGGGACACTTGTTTACAACAGGGATGAGACCCGCGCATTGCGGTATATTCACGTGTGTGTATGTGTGTATGTGTGTGTGTGTATAAAGGCGCACTTAGCGGTACAGTCTCGCGGCCCGTAACTTTCATTAATCGCTCACTTCTCGATGCTACTCGCATATACTATACGTATATATACATATATTTTATAAAAAATGCGTATACTCGATCGTCGATTAATTAACCGAAGAATAATTACGACATTGTCGCGCTGTCTTATACACTTCTGCCGTAAATCCCTCAGTTTTCTAATTGCGTCCGATAGAAAAAATCTTCTCTCTCTTCGATTACAATTTCAAAGCAACCCTCGCATAAATAAATTCTCTCCTTCATTCCCGATCGCATCGCTACCCCCATACATTATCCCTCTCCGATAGTACACACACACACACACACTATACTATAGTAAACGGTTCGGCATCTCCGACTTTGTGATAAGCCACCACGAGCGTCACGAAACGTCCTTGTGTATATATATACACATACGACGGCGCGCTTGCGCGTTGCGCGACACCGCGAGCGTTTAATGAGGATTTATTGCCCAATTATTGAGGCGCGGGGCGCCGACATCGTTAATCAAGCCGAAGTAGTAGCTACCGTTCGCCCGTCGGCTATGTATAAGAAGAAGAGAAGAAGAAGCAGAAGAAGAAGAAGAAGAAGCTTCTATACTCTGTATACCGATCTCACTGTTGACTTAATTCGCCATGGTATTTATTTATGGCTTAATTAGCCGGATTAGAAGCCTAATCTCTCTCTCTCTCTCTCTTTCTATCGGCTACGATGGTACACGGTGACATTACGTATAATATAATCGCTTATGTAAGAGCCAGGGAGTAGTTTATATGAAAGCGAGATTGACTCGGTGAAATTGAAAGTGTGCGCATGAGCCTCGTCGTATTGTGTGCGAGTAGGCTCAAGGTCGCGACGTTTTAGATTCCCAGGATTTTTGTGATCCCGTGGGAAGAAAGCTCGCTTCACCATCAGAGAAGAAACGTCGTCGCTCTAACCACTCTGTTGTATTATTATATACATGTATAGTGGTCTCAGCTCTCGCGGTGTGTGAGTTAATGGCTTTTGTTCGAGAGATGATAGTCGCCGGCTGCGGTTGGATGTATACCTATTCTCTCTCTCTCTTTCTCTGATGTAAAGGTAGTTCGAGTGAATCGTATATATATACAAGATAATATAAACAACACGACAGTTGAATCGGAATTAAAAAGACACTATACTGTATACACGTGACAATAGCAACAGCAAGAACGACGTCCGGTAATTAGAGCGTATCACCGTTATACTGACCCTATATATATATGCATAAAAATGGCAAGTCCACTACTATAATATACAGCTGATGCACCGGTGTGTCCTCGACAAATAATTCTTCCTTTTATACACGCATATATCCGCGCAAAATTAGCTTCGCCCGAACCGATGTATATAGCATACAATATACATCACACACTCGACCTTGCTTTTCGGTCTCGCTGATGTCACTCGCACGCAGGAGAAGTCGGTTTTCGAAGCGTGGGCGACTCTGCACGCACGTATCGAGCAGCTTTCGCAACGAGAGAGGGAGGGAATTAATATTTCTATCGAGCATTGTTTCGAGTATATATATATATATATATATACAAGGCGCATAAATCTCTGGCCGTAAAGGCGGTGCAGTATATGCTTTTAGTATATATATAGATAGGGGCTACTCCCCCGGCGCCAAAGCTCGAGACGGAAAAATGTCGCGGCGTGGAAATTAGCTGGATTCCTTTCGCTCTCGCGGTCTTGTGTCTTATATAGAAGGGGGGGCGTATATGAGTTTGCTTTATTTTGTCTCCGCGCTTGTGTGTGTTTGCTTGGTATTTTAAGGTGATGATAAAGATCTGCGGGGTCACGCAAATAGCTCTCCGGAGACGCAGTTTCTTTCTTTTTTTTTTTTTTTAG
>UCQR01053255.1:0-12155 GCA_900474235.1 Cecidostiba semifascia
TACTCTTCGTACGGACCGACGATATACTATATATATATAATAGACAGATATTGAAAGAAAATTATATAAGTCTGTATCGTTCGAGCAATCTTCCCTCCGTTGCACACAGAATGAGAAAGTGCACTGTTGACAGTAGATTTGTTTGCTAATTCACAATACCTCGAGAACTCTCCAGAGGGTCTATAATTACGTAGGTAGACGCGAGCACAAACGATGCTCATCGCGATCGGTATATAAAATACAGTATTATTGATTGATCCGCTGAACAGTTAAGCAGATTGTTTCAATCTATAAATGTCTTGGATTATTATTCGCACAAAGCCAGACTCTCTCAATACCAATCGCCGGTGGGCTATTTATATATTTTTTTTTATACAACGTTATATTATGCCAAGTTAATGAAGTATCGACGTTTGCGAATGAGTCAAGTCAATTATACCGTTGAATATGAAATTTGTTTTCAATCCTTCTCGTCACGTTTTCGTTTTTATTTTGAAATTGGAATATTCCAATATTGCTGAGCGAACTCGCATTTCTTAATTTTCTTTTTATGACATATCATTCAATTGGTAATGTAAACACTTTCATATCGTCGTTTTGAAATGTTTTCGAGCAATAAATAAAACATCGCGCTCGCGCGCGCGAGCGATAAAAGAAATGAGAAAATTTTACGATCCGTTTATTAAAATTTTTATGCTCGCTTTAATGTAATAAAGTATGTATTAATTCCGAAGTTTCATTTAACCTCCCGAGCATGCAACCTTTATTGAAATATTTGTTAAAATATAAAAGCAAAATAAAAGTAAAGAGAAAGTATCGTCTCATTTTTATTAAAAATATCATCGTGAAAAATGTTTAGCCATTGAAAAAAAAATTTAATTAAAAATGCTTTTGTTTATATATCTCTAACGTCTTCTCCTTCCTTACGAACTTTACCGTACAGAGCTTGAAATTGGGTCAGCACATTAAGTGTACACTAAAAGTACTTATAGTTTCCAAGTACAAGCACTCCTACTTCGTATAATTGCTGTGGTTGCGTATAGAAGAAATTTTATCTTGATTATTATTAGAAATAAAATATATTAATGTCTCTTTGGTGTATAATTACAAGTTGGGAACTCACGGTGAAGCCTCCAGTTATATACTTTATTATCGAATTTGACATCGTAAATTATAGATTATAGGTATATAAATTACTTTTCATTCTGAAATCACACTTTAATCTCAACTTTCATTTCTAAGATTTTGAGAAAAATTAATTCAGATTATTCGAGATCTTTTTTAAATACTAAAATATATGTTAGATAATGTGGGGATTGTGACTATATGAAATATAAAGCTAATATCAGATACAATGTTCTGACATATGAAATTGCGTCATAATTCTAAAATTATCTACTCATAAATCATTGAAAATTCAAAAAAAAGCTTGCAAAAAACGTACAAGATGAAATTCTTTGAAATATATTCCACACTTCAGACAGAAATAAAAAACAATTAACCGATCAATGACGCGGGTCATCACATCTGCTTATCTCACACTTTCAAGCGTCAGTCGATAATTTTGTAATTTATAACCTCGATGAGATGAAAAATTGTTGCTTCTCACATTCATTTGGTCGTGGCCCCCACAACCCCTTGAGTTTGAATACTTACTCACATTGAATGAATGCACTGATTAAATAGGTCGCAAGATGACCTGATTTCTCTACTATACTACTCCTTGTGCTGTTCAATTATTCGTCTTTTCTCAAAAGATATCCATTATGACCTACTAAAGCTTTGATCATTAGCGATGGATCGTGAAGTTATAAGAACGTATATCAAGAATTTATAAATGAAAAATGAGCTAACGCGTAATAAGCGATCGAGTAATATTGTGACACTACTACTGTTGTGTTGTATTATAGCTACTCATGCATCTGGATTATGTGCAAATATACACAGCTATTATCAAAGGTACGTCGATACGAGATATAAAGAGAAATTAAAGCTAGTACGTTATTTGATTGATAAGTATGTGTTTGTACGCGCAATCGACGTGCTTCAAGTAAGGAAGTAAAAAATTCTACTATTTATCTTTCCATCGCAGTATATAATATACACGTGAGCTTATGACTGAGACCGAGTGATGCATACAATGGAAGCATGTAATCATTCTGTACGAAAAAGTCAACGGCAATAACGCTGTACACGAGTATAAATAATGATATCATTGTATTGTAGTTTCATACATCATGATTACGCAAACCGATCACTCTGCACAACTGTAAAGTTGTCTTCGTTAATAATAACTTCATTATGAAACTACAGCTATATATAGCACGGATTTATAATAATAATGATTTGTGATCTACCATTTCATTTCCCGTTTCCATATAAAAGACAAGTACCGATTTCTAAGCGAGTCATATTTATACGCCTCGTTATATCCGTCGTGCAAATAATACAATGTGTATATCTGCAGATTTGGTACAAGTTTTCCAATACAATCAGACAATCAAAACCAAAGCGTATATAAGCGCATTTCAGTACAAACGAAGAACGGCTATCCGACTATTATTATTATCAAATAACGCAATCCATATATATTTCAATGATTTGACGAAAATCGAACTCCGCTTTCCCGCGAGCGGGCTTTTCGCAAATTCATCGTGCCGAGTATCTTCGGCGAATGTTCATATTCGCCGTTAAAGCCGTAAAACTTTTAGAGCCACATAAATTCTCCCGCGCACGCGCGCGGAACTCGCGACTGCGAAGTAAAAATGTTGGAATCATAATTTTATCGCTCCTTTAATTGAACACGGCGAAATTTATTAAACTTTGATAACTGCGCGTATTAGTTTGGAAATATACAAAGTCGTAAATTCCATTTTTCAAGTTTTATTTTCGGAATTTATGACACACCGCGCGAATGAGAAGTCGCTCGATTCCGCTCTACCCTTTCTCATCTTGTATATGTATGTCCTCGCGATGACAAACGTTGATCGATCGCGTTAAAAATATCTGTTATATAGCCTTGGCCCGAGCTTATAATATTTATATTCGCTCTCGAAACAAGAAAATCTGCCGCGTGATTATATGCGGAGCGTTTTTTGCTTCCGTGGTGACTGAGTCAACGAACTGACGAGCAGCAGCAGCGCTGATTGATTTTTATGGGGGAAAAAGGAGAATCGTGTTTTTCATTTTCGGAGTCGAGAGCCGCGACGCCGAGCGTAATTACATTCGCCGGCGATGTTTACATTGTGATCCTAAATGAGTTTCGAGAAAGCGAATATTGAAAACGTAATTTCAAGAGTTATTTTTGTTGCCTCGGGGGGATTATTGAAGCTTCAAGATGTTAATTCAAGTTTTCGATGCATGAATTTTTTTTTTCCTAAATCAAGCAGTGTGGATTAATACTGATTATACAAGTACTTGAGCGCGCGCGTAATTAAACTCAATTTCGTCCGGCTACAGTGAAATGTGCTTCACAGCTGCTGCTAATTAATCACAATATTTGATGATTCATCGGTCCGTTTGCATCTGTCTCTGTATACATATACGTTCCCCCAGATTTAGGTTCATTAACCGACCTATTGTTTGACAACTTCTATCAATGTCATCTACATTTCTAAACTAGTGTGATTGCAGCGTATTCCCTAATTCCAATACCAGTTACGTTTATCAAAAAAAGTATAAATAAGATAAAAAAAAAATTGGAATTAGTTGTAACAGCGTGAGTATATAATAACGCATCCGGTATTTCCAAATACGAAATAAAGCACGCTAAATAGCGAACATATGCTCTACAAGTGAACTCTCTTATCTGATCGAGTAAAGTACACCTTTTCAAAAGGCACTGAGCAAAGATTTACGACAGGAAACGCACCTTCGCGCAACACCTCTGCCTCAAATTTTCCACTTCTGATTCAACGGCGAATTCCTCCAACAAACTGCGAACCCAATGTTCCTACGGCAGGCCGAAAAAGTGGAAAAAACGTGAATCCTTGCCGTCAAAAAAAAAGAGAAGAAGAATACATATTAGCCTCGGTACAATAACAACACACGGCGATTCGCGTGGCTTTTCGAGGCCCCGTTATCTCTCTCGGCGTGTGGGCAAATACTAATAACTCACACACGCACTGGTGCGAGAGTAGACCGTGGCGATAAGGCCTGTTTAATATAATTCATCGTCCGGTTTAATGAGACCGAATTAGAATAAATAGCGAGGTCGTTGTCATCGCGCCCTCAAACGCGCGATATACGAGCCCTCGAGTCGCAGGCAATTCGCGAAAGAAAAGAGAGCAGCGAGAGAGAAAGAGAGAGGAGGTTTTTGTAACCGCAATTGCAGTCGTTGCGTCGGAGGACTTTGACCCTTTTGAATAAGCAGCGTTTTCTTTGTTTTCGAAGAATTGAGTAATTTTTTTTTTCTTTGCATGTTTGAAAATGAAATTTGTTACTTGAATTTTAATAAAGGATTTCGCTTCTCATTTCAAATATTTAATGACCTGCACTTTATCTTAATGAGGAACATATTTAAAAAGCGTAGGATGCAGATACATCCATATGCCGTAATTTCGATCGAGATTAACATAACCGGTCGAACAAACGATTTCCTGCAATTTAATAGGATATATTCGTTAATTGAATGTTTGAAGGGAGAGAACAGCTGATCGTTTCTGAACCCATCACGAGAAAATGAGATTCGCACGATTCTCGCCGTAATTAGTTTTAAATACCGCCTGCGGCTAAATTTGTATGGTTCTTTTTCTCATTGTCTGGATAGGCATACATGCCATATCTTTAGTCGACGTCGTCTATTTTTTTTTTCTTTCTTTGATCGAAACGAATTTTCAAATATAATTCCAGCTGTCGTAATGGAATCCACATGACGCCACGGAATTACGAGTTAGTTCTAATGACTTTTGATAGATCGCTATCTCGAGCAATCAATCATCGCCGTATACAAGGTTTGAAGTTAAATATTTGCCCTGTTCCGTGGTAATAATTGTGTTACGAGAATTTCATACACACTGAGGTGATCCGAAGGAGAATAATTTATTCACAGCCGTAAAGTAAATCACGCCATCGTTACATTTTTCCCCACTATCTGATTCTTACAAGATAATTAATTTTCCTCAATAGCACGTTTGTTTCGCGTTAATGCCAGCAATTTATTTTTCTCGTAGATTTATCATTGCGTCACATTCGTCGTTCATTTCGCAATAAATTTGTACTGAACAAATTTTGTTTTACGTATATTATCATTATACTTATCTAGTATCGAGATACCGCACAAATCACTGCATATCCTGTGATGCGTTTCTCGTGACCATGACACAAAAATCTTTGAATAAATCTATCCAGACAGTAACAACAGTTGAAATCAGTTTTGTAAACCTTATCAAAGTCAGCTCAACCCATCCGAGATAATAATTGTTGTTTCCCACCTTTCGATCCACGATGAGATTCGCTCAGGTCAAACAAGACAACGTAGGACGCAATCGGTCGTAGCTGCAGTGATTTCGCTAGGGCTAATTAAATACATCCAAACGAAGCTCCTATATACATGCTCGCATTCCGCCCACAGGACATTCGTCCATTAATTATTTCGATTTGCACTGGCCGATCGTTTGCGTTACGCGTGTGCACATACAGACACGCACACGTACGCAAAGTCGTTATTCAATCAGTTGTTCAAACAGCCAAGAGAGTCGCGCGATTACGCGTGTTTGCCGCATAGGTAAAGGAAAGCAGTTGAGCGGATCCGAAAATAGGCTGACTAAAGCGAGCGAGAGAGAAAGATTTTCTGGAGAGCGCAGGTTTAAATTTCCGAGAAAATCCGAGGGATGCGTACGAGGGAGAAGTGCCTGGATTTGGGTTTGTTTTCTCGGTGGGTGTGAGCAAAATCTTTCAAGTGGGAGGATAGGATGGCTATTTTTAAAGTATAAGAAACTCTCGAATTGGAACGGTATTTTATACGTGTATGAGATGAGCAGCTGCGTTAAAATTATCTTTGTAAAGTGAATTTTATAGGTGAATTCGCTTGGCTATTAAGAATACATACAGAAATTGGATCAGCTATAAAGTTTAAATGTTTTGGGGGGGAAAAAAAGAGATTGCTATATAAGAAGAACTTTCAGTATTTCCGAAGGAAGTTTTGCTCCTGATTCGGAACAGCGTGTATATATAGAGGAATATATGAAATTCTTAAAAGTTTGAAACTCAACTAAAACTTTATATATACTCTTGAGAAATCGGAATATTAAAATTTCATCTGAATATCAAATTATTAATACGGCAGTTTAGATTCAAATCGATTCTAAAATTAAACGTTCGTCTACATAATCCTTTCGACTATGAAATCGCTAACGTAACTTGGCCACAGCGAAAAGAAAAAAAGGAAATTCTCACTCTAAAATAATCGCGAGTACTTATTTATACGTCGTGTATAGCAGCGCAAGGTTGAAAGAAAAAAGAATTTAACTGCTCGCTGCATATGGAGAAAAAGGAAATTGTAATGCAGTCGTTCGTATAAATCAATGTGGCTCGTTTTATATGAATCAAACTTAGCATTCGATAATGCATTTACGAGAGTCTAGTCATTACTGTCTCTTGTATAGAGACTAAATTGACTCGTGTTTTAAGACGGAACGATTTGGAACGGAGCCAGAATTATGTAATTTAGCCTATATTATACTTCGAAATAATTGCACACGGCGTATCTGCACAAATTATCTAAAATCTATTTTGCTGGATCTAAAATGTTTTATCGCTTTCCATAGCGATTTCAGAGGAGTTTCGCAAGTGTAAAATTTTATTGCGTAACGCAGATCTGATAAAAAATAAACAGAGATTCGCGTGTGTAAGTTTTAATTTGAAACAATTTATAACTTTAATTCCGCGTTTTTTTTTTGTTTCATTTTCCATTTCGTATACACATACCAGTTTTTTTCTGCTCACCCGATAGCTGTCATTCTTGAATAACCGTTCTTATATTACATTAATGTAACAAATAATTATTTTAATTACTTCCTGTAATACATAAACCGACGTCAAGCGCAAATTATGATGATTCATAGCGGCAAAGTAAACTCATATATCCGCTATCGTACCATCTATAAAAGTAATTTCGGTGAATGATTTCATCATTTTTTATCTTATAGTACTTTACGAGGCCACTTATTCGACCTTAGGTATAAAAAAAAATGTTAATTCTTCAAAAGCTTCTGTTCTTCTTATCGATTGAAATTCCAGTCTCGATTATTACGAAACTCTGTATTATAATAATCATATATTGTAGACATATTCTTTGAAGTTTCTCAAATAACAAATTTTCAAGAAATTCTTTCTGCGTCTCAGTAAACAACTTCGACTCCGTTTTCGCAAAGAAATCGAGCACAAAGTGAAATAAAACGCCAGCTTTCAAACCTACATTTCAAAGATTGCTAAATTTATCAAAGTCGGCATAAAATATGTGGCTGCTTTTAAAACGATTTCATTTCATCAAATACCGGGAACGCGTTCATTTGAATATTAGCAATGATATCACGCTACAAAAACAAAATCTTGGCCCATTCAACCGCCTGCAGCAAAATAAAGATCACCGTGACACTTTGCACGTACCCAATTGATAACATCCTTCTACTAATATATGAATATAAACCATCGTTCGCTTCATCCTTCCATATCGTCAAAACAATGCAACACACATCGCATATGTGTATACATATACATACAGCAGCAAAGCATCAATCGAGAAAACAATCGCGAACCGTTTCCACGAAAGCGACGCATTGAAAAGATGTAAACACGCGTTGCGCGCCCGCAATAAAACAACAACGCACAGCAGGTAGCACAATGAAAACATTGCAAAAGCACAGTATAGTAGACTATATATATAGTAGTACACACATAGCATACGCATCGTGGGACGACGAGTGAAAGAGCTGCGGAACGCGCCGGAGAGAGCATAGCACATAGCCGAGGTCAGTGGCTGACCGGCACGACCTTGACATCTGCAGCGCTCAACGCTCGCGTCCTTGCGCGGTATTTAAACCCGTGCGCGCGTAAAACGATACATCGCGCGCGCGCCCGCAAATATATGATGCAGGTGAACATGTGTGTTTATATACAGCAGCACACGATTGCCGAATCGCGAACAACGGCCCAAGTAAATCTCTAAAAGGGTGTGTACGTGTGTGTGTATGTATACGTCTATATTGATCGACGCGCGTGCGCGCGCATGCGATTCCAGTATTTGCGCGCGCGGACGTGAATCATCGAATAGAAACGTTTGCTTCGTTAAAGATTTCCAAACACGTCGACGTGAGCTTACACACGCGCACACACACAGTCATCTGTTTATAGATCGAACTCTCGTGCGCAGGCGAGAGGGATTATACTGCAGGAAGAAATATTTATGAAAACGAGAAAAAGACAATCGATCGAGAGAGAGAGAGATTTCACGTTAACGAGCTTTGGATTTCGCCTGTTGGCCAGCAGTTACGAGATGTTATAACGCTCCAATTTTGAATGTAAATATAGGAGAAGCCGATGTTGTATAAGGGGCTCGATTAATTAAATTGAAATCAATTATTTTCCAGCAGTGTGCTCTTTCTCTCTCACTGGTCGGCACTAATCGATTCGAGGTGAGTTTTCTTTAATTAAACGAGAACGTTTTGCGAGCCGCCGCCGCCGCCGCCGCCGCTGCGCTGCAGAAAGTTTCTTATGAATCGCGGACGTTTGAAAAGTTTGATAAGTCATTCTATTCAATTTAAGTTCTCACTCTCGCGACCGCTTGTGTATAGCATCGAATGTTTGTCGGCATAATTGATTGTATTGGCAGATTTGAGAGCTGATTGGACAATGGGAGGTCTGTGTCGTGAGAGAGAGAGATGCTAGAAAAATAAACGCATTCTATAATGGAAATTTGCAAGCTTTTTGTGTCAAGGCGAATTGCTTTGCGATTGCATTATTAAATTATGATTATTATATCTTTTACAATCAATATACACGAGCTTTTCAATATATTAGAATTGCATTATAACTTCTTTTTTTTGTTGTTGATTCGAGAACGAACCGCATCGCAGAGTTACAGTTTCGTATTGCAAAATTTGGAAGTATACCGGACGTCTATTATTAAAAATTAATTTTGTTATTAACATTTCGTATCAATTGTGCATTATCTTCTCGATTTATAGCTTCATTCGGAATGATTTACGCGGCTTGCTCGGCGTTTAAATCCTTTTTATTCTTTGGTAAAATGCTTAATGCTAATTTCACATTTATAAGCGAGCGAAATTTATATCTCGGAATAAATAATTGTTATTAATTAAAAACCCAAAGACATGATAAATCTCAACGATTCATAAACGTCCGTTCGATTTGTAAATTAAAATTTAATACACGAATTTATGCTGATTTATTCCGGAAAATTAATTAGTTCCCATTGTTTTAATTATACGATATAATAATATTGATTATAAAATAAACTCGTTTCTCAATGCTCTAAACTCGCTGGCCTTATCTATATTCTGTAACAAAAGTAAAACTTCATTTGGCTTATTGATATTTTGATTATTTCTTATTATTGACAATAAGATAAGGTTTCGCATAAAAAGCGCTTTATCGTCTTGTCTGCGTTATTAAAATTTCGCATTCGATAACAGACATTCTGAATCATTAAATTACTATAATAACATTTGATAAATAGACCTTCGACCATAAAAATTTGCTTACCAAGGCCAGTTATTATTAAAAAGATAAAGAGTAGACCAAGAGCTGAGCGAGAGAGAGAGAGAGAGAGAGAGAAGAGGAGCATAAAAAGCATTTGCCCATCGTGTGTTGTGCCCGCGTGGAGCATAAAAAGGAACTCGATCGATCCAATGTCATTATGCTTTATTATCCTCAATTACTTCGACTTTGTACTGCAAAATGACCGGCTCTCGAAACAATCAAATTATGATTTGGTGCTTTAGACGAGTAAACGTCATAATCTGCGGCTATTTGCGGAGGGACACGTTTTATTCCTCTAATAACTATTTATACGAAATTTGCAACTCCAGCATCGTACAAGTATAATACAGCGAATGAAGATCGGAGCTGGCGATTTTACAAGTTGTTATAACATTAAGTAACTCGATATTTTTTTACACTTTGATGAAATACTCCTGATAACATTCGCGAGATCTCCAACCGTTATGAATACGAAATAATCTCGATGTTGCCTTGGATAACGAGCAGCTAATCAATCTTATAATTAATCTTTTCTTAGGAGCTATCAAGATCATACGAAAAAAAAACGAGCAAGCAACTAACAACTTTAAAGTTCCGGTGTGCGCACAAATAAGTTGCAGTCCCTCGTAATAGCCTGAAATGCCATTATCGTAAAGGAGCGTTTTGCAAGAGCTCGTGTAAATAAAAGCTCGAGCAACCTGATGGCCACCAACAACAACGAGTATATAGACAGTATAGCGTTTGCTTCGACCATATAGCGTTCAACACTCGAGCCAAAGTGGCTTCTATGCAGATCCTCAATCCTGTAAAACACCGCACGATAGACAACGAACGCGATTGTTTCTACGAGCCTATATATGTTTCACAGACGCTCGTAAGTAACCTCAATTATGATGCGCATACATCATTCAGCGATGAAAATTAGCGCGTGCGGAGAAGCGTGAAAATGCGCGAAAACGCTTGATTATATATAGACGTGGAAGGTTGAGTCACACACACACATACACACACGGTATAGCTCCAGCTCAGCATGATTTATTTTTCGCGTATGTTTACGGCGATATGGTCATGCGCTATCGGACGTTTCGATAATATAGGGTACATTGTAATATTGTATCCGCTCGTTTATCTCTTCGCAATTTTTTTCGCACAAGCGATTCCACTACACTTTCGCAATCGTTCTCGTCGAATAATAATATACGAAGTATATGTATCGAGCTGTCGTGCAAAGATCGAAGTTATTTTTGTCGAGGAGGAGGAAACTGGTTTATCTCGAATAGCAGAAAAGATTTGAACATGAAAAAAACATCAAACTTTGATAATATAATGACTAAAGTCAAAGCTTCTTGCAATACAACATATTGTACAGTGTTGTATTATAAGCGGAAAGTCGATAGTTATGCGAGAGATTTCGTACGATGTGAGCACCTATAATAACGCAACGACTTGTCCGCTGCTGTTGCCATGTTGAATAACTCATGAACAATCGCACGTGAATAATGTAATGATTAATGTACGGTACTTTGATCAACCAGACGAACCAACGTCACTTCCGTTCAAGCCTGAATTCATTTCCTCTCTCATACTTAAATTTTTTTTTCTTCTAATAACTGATTCTATAAACTTGACTTTCTTTGTGTTACAGGTGAGTTTCCAAAAGCACATTATGCCATTCAACGTCTTTGTTTTTGATGGTAAGATGAAATTCAATATTGATAATGCACGCCGCGCTATTATATAGTTGAAAACTCGAAACCAGACCTTGGGCTGTTGAAATTGCAAGTTGCCTTTGGAAAATTAGTACTTGCATTGCATAGTTTCGCGTAATCTAATACGTCGGTTTTACTGCGGAATCAAACTACAGAGTAGAGCACAAAACATATTGCTCATCGCTGTCCAGAAAATACTGGAATACGATTTCTAAAGGAGAATATACATACATACATCATGATTCGCGCAACTGACGTGCGCAATGTAAAGTCAAGTGTATATACAAGAAACACACTCTATATAAAAATAATAAAGTTTCCTTTACAACTCGCCTGCATTGCGCGCACCTCAAGTAATTTAACTTGACGCTATACAGCAAACAGTGAAAAAACTTAAGAGCGCAAATTCAGAATTGCATAATGACTGCAATCACGAGCAACTACGTTTACGATTGCAGTCGAAGATACTTATATGCGCGTATTCTTTCTCTCTCCCTCCCTCTCTTTCTCTCTCTCTCTCTCTCTCTCTCTCGAAGGCAATTATCCTCGGAAAAAAAGTAAAGCCGCCCTTCACACGCATCCCTGAAAACGTATTAAAGCCCAACTCTACAGCCTTCATCGACCGAATGAGTTCTCGAAATGTCAAAATGTATAATGCGCCCCGCGCGCTTTCGCACGTACACGTCGATGCGTGTTTGCACTCGACAAGACGAGAGAGAGAGAGAG
>UCQR01053265.1:11630-58281 GCA_900474235.1 Cecidostiba semifascia
CCGTGTCCAGCGGTTGCTACCAAACTGCAAGCTCCAAGGAAGACAAAATCTGACGTGACCTTACTGTGGCATTGGTAGTTCTGCAAATACAAAATTTCATTCGTAATCAAAGAGTGAATTCAATTAAAATACACTGAGTTATTAATATACTAACGAAGAAAGGCCGAGCAGTTCCTTCCCTGCAGGCAACCTGAAAGAGGCTGAGATGTCCGTCGGAATCGGCCACACCGAACTTGTTTCCGTGCTGCGAAAACCTGACGCGGGTGACCTTGGCAAAGGTTCCCGGTGGTCTAGGCGTTGCAACCGCGGTCTGGTGGCCCCATTCCCATAGCGACACCGAGCCATCCTGGGATCCGGTTAAGTCTGTTTTCACGTTCATGGAAAAAGAGCATATTTATAAAGGTTAACGATTCGCCAGTACTATTCAAACAGATTTTAATATAATCGCCGTTGATTTAGAGGTAGTCTAATGTCCAAAACTTACACAGTGGAAGCAGAGGATGCGAAGAAATTCTTCTAATACCGTCGATTTTATGCTTGAGGATCTGTCGTGAAAATAAGAAGCTTAGTAAAGTGCAATAGAGGATGTACTAGCGCTTGCTAACATCTATTATAATTTAAACGTTGTTCAAAAGGAAAAACGGAAAGACCGACTTTCACGCACGAATCGTATGTAACAATATGTATAACTCGTTCAAATATATCTATAAAAGATATAGAACGACGTTCATCTCAACATATACAAGAGATCGAGACTATAATGTTAAGGCTACAATTAGGATCAGCATGCGTCAAAAGGCAGCATGATTGATTTTACAAGCTGAACTGTAGCTAAGAAAGTATATGACTAATGCTTTGCTGCCCGACGGATTTGCTTTATAATGTGTGACACGTATCCTCTAGGAGTCGCTGATGCGGGGCGACTTTAAGGATAAGTATGATAATGCTTAGATTCTCGTGGACTAATGGTATACATAACTAAACATTCAAATGTTTTTCACTTGCAAAATGAATTTCATGTTTTTAATTTTAAATATCATTATATTGTTTATTTACACGGAGAAGAGAGCGAAAATGGTCTTGTGCATTTTATAATAAACTTGAGTTTTTTTTTAGTCGACGCTCAGGTCGACTGAACTTTTTAGTTGTAGGTGGTTTATTAAACAAAAAAATAACTACAACATCAAAAATATAAACTGGTGAACCATCAAAAACTTAAAAAAAAAAAAAACGTAAATATAACTGAACGAGCGAGAACAAAAAATTAATTAGCATTGCTGCGTTTTTTTTACGTAATGCAACAAGCAGCTTTGTCGTAAGACGAAAGTGTCGGTATTGAATTATTATAGTCATGTAGTATGATATATTATTATTCTTGAAGATGAGTATAGTTGAAAATTTAGCGCTATATATACGGACGCTTTCATCTTAAGCAAAAACATATATGAAAAAATACTATTGTCAAAGTATAAATGCTTATATGAAACATAAATCATAGTATCTAATATATCTAATTGCGCATCATGCCGAAATTCTTTAACGTAAGTCTTCAAATTCCTCAGACTTAGAATATCCTTAAAATTTTAAAATTGTACATAACATTATTCATTTTATATTTGTAAAAATGCATGATTATACACTTTTTATCAGTCTTATAAATTAAAACAAATAAATACATCATAAACAGCGTAACAATAGCTAAAGCGTATAAATATTGTCAATAAGATAAGATCAAAAGAGTACAGTATACAGGTATTATCAGATTAATTTTCGTTAGTCAACAACAAAGAGATAAAGAACAGACAGAGTTATTAGTATAAGAGACAGAGCGAAGGATATTCTGAGTCCGACTGTGATAAGGAGACATATAATGTGATATAAATCGAAAAATTCGGACAAACAACAAGATGAACATGGCATATTGGCACTAGGAACAGCTAGGGTTCATGTTAGATGTTAGTCTCACCGGCTTCAATAAGTGTTTACTCCTATCAGCGACAAACTGACAGAAGCGCAGGTCGTGGGAGCCAGGAAAAGCGGGCATCCCCTTCATCTGAGATCGAGCAAGTGAGCCGCCAGGTCAGTGACGCAGACCGAGTTAGATGTTTCGTTTGGCAAGCATTAAACAAGCAACATTGTCTCCGTCACCACTTGTGCTACCCTAACCCAATGCGCCACACTCATGGCTATCGAATCATCACTTGTTTCGCAAGACATTGATTTTATACTTTGCTTTTACCACGTTATTCGAAAAATAAAAAAAAACATTTAAAAAAAATTTCTATTTACCTTACTCTACTCATTACTAAAGATTAAAAGTAAAATATCAAGATTTTTTGAAATTATATATATCTGCAACAAGTCATTTCGATAAAGCCATGCCTCTGTATACTCGAGGCACAATGCACACACCTCAGCACTCGTTCATCATGCAACACCCAAACGGTATATCTTTTTGGCACTTTGCTCTTTTTTCATTACCGGTGACTCGAGAAAGCGGATTCACTTTCACGGTGCTATTATGTTAAATATATATACTTAATCGAAAGGGATAGAGTAAGTCGAGAAGATCGTTAATGTATATGTTTGCATATGGATAGTAATCGTGTGTAGAGGTGCTGGAATAATGATAGATTAACAGATAATTTCACTCATAAGTGCGTATTATTTATACCATGTGTTAAACAAAAATTAGAAAAAAAAATACAATCATCTCCATTAGTAACATAAATAAAAGAAAAAAACGTAACTCATAAATCAATTTCGACCGTTCTGCGAAAAATGAACGTTAATAACGACTTATAAAGAAAATTAGCAAAACGTTGTAACATGAATAAGTATATATAGTAGAAACTTTGTATACATTTCTCATGTAATAATGATCGTATGTTATTAGTTGAATGGATTGTGTTAATTCAATGAAATGTCAAAGCTATATTTACAGAAGTCATTAAGACAGAAATCGTTATATTAGACAAAGAATGAGCTGAATATGAGTCGTTGAGAAAAAAATATAGTTGTACAAAGATGAGGAATAAGTGTGTCTGAAGAAAGGATCAATTGTACACTGCAAATATTTTCTAGGTGAGAAATTGAATGGCTTTACACATTGATTAAGACTATCAATTAATCTTACGATTCTCTTATGTTTCAAATAGCATGGAATAAAATAACTCACCACACTAGCTCCTCGTCCACTTTGACCTGCTATGCCGGACTGCGGTTGAGGACTATTTTGCTGGGGACTTTGAGCAAGTAATGGTCTGTCTGCAGCCGTCTGTAATGATTACAATTTAAATTTTAGTTATACAAGAATTGAAGTAGTGCGTTATTTTATTTGAATGAAGATGTACCTGTATGACTAGAAAACTGGTGGGCTGAACGGGTTCAGGATCTGGTAGCTTATTTAAATTAATAATATCGAATTCACATTCATCTTCCAGCCATGAAGGTAATTCTAGGAGTAGTGAAATATCCATTTCCTGTACTTCTCGGGGAGTTGCCAAAGCCATCAATCCTGTATTTACCTGACAATTGAATGCATAAACTTTAATATTTTGTTCAACTTTAAGAAGATATTCGCAAATTAATCAATAAAATTACCTGATTAAGGCAGAAGGCACTAATACTATCTTGTTCTTTGTGAATGATCCTGACAGGTTCAGGAAGACTCGTCGTACCACTGTCGCTTCCCTTGTCCTCGCCAGAAGTTGCACCTCGAGTAACGCTATCGCCTCCACTATGATTAGTATCTAATATAGAAGATAGGGACCTTCGTTTTCCAAATACTGCTCGTATAAAAATGTCTTGAACAGACTCTTGTCTCACTAAATAACACCACAATCGATTCGCGGGTGCCGCAGAGGCCATTCGAGTACTGAAAATATTTTCGTTTGTTATTTCATAGTCTGCAAGTATTGGTGGGTATACTTTATTATAATAAATATTTTGTACTTACTTAAAGGGAGTATTGCCCTTCTCAAGTAATGAACGATACTTGTGAATTGCGGGTTTTCCAGGAGTAGGGACAGGATCCGGAGCACAGCCCGGTATGTAATTAGCAGGTGGAGGTCCCTTCGATTCCAACTCTTCGCGCAACGATTCCTGCCACTGGACTACAATTCCCAAAGTGCCATGTATCAAAGGACTGCTAACTGGTAATTCTATGTTTACACATGGATAAAATTAGTATTTATAACAAACATGTAATGTCATGATTGAATAAGAAATTCATACGGAACCTTGCATCTCGATTCCAGCGACATTTAGGAAGTCCTGTAACTGTTGTTGCAGGATCTTGACTATTGCTAACCTCATAATACACCAACTGTAAGAATTAGGATTTGTGTGTTCTGTATTATCCTTTGGTTTACTCTTTGGCTTTGTATTGGTATCAAACACGTCATCTTCGTCCTCAGATGAATCCAGGTCGGAAACTGCTGAGTCCGAAGAATCGTAATCTATTTCCTCTGCCAGTTCTCCTTCGATTCGGGGCTAAAAAGATAAAATATAATTATTACAAAGCCCTTGCAAATATGATTTTTTATCTACAATGCATACCTTCATAAGAAAATAGGATATCATGCTCATCTGTGGGGAAACAAATTGTTCTCTATACGTAGGTTTATCTTCTTTCATGTTTGGTTGTTGTCCTGTGAACTGACCCAACAGCTTCATATTTAATTTAACACGTTGTTTCGTTAACGACGTCATAGTGTTCCAAACCCCACTAGTGGTAGAGGTTGGTGCTTCACTACTTAAACTATCAACTCGCTCGATACTCATTGACCCGCTCTGGTAATAAAAAAATATGATTAGAAACCAAAGATTTTTCTTAAAATAAGGTAAATAATAAACGTTGACAGTACCTGACCGCTAGTACTAGCAACTCGTAAAAGTTTCTTTACGCCGCCTCCAAATAGGCACGCCCATGTATTATTGTCAAAGTGATGTCCTACAAGTCTATAAAGTATGTGGCTGTCGCAACTGGACAGAGCGTATACAAATAAGCTCATATACGTTGCGGTAAAAGCCTCGCATAGTAGAATATTTAATTTCGGCGTATCTTCGTCCTTTTCGCGAGCCAATAGTGCTCGCAAGCTCGTAACACCAGGCCACTTGCTTGGCGAAGTAGTAATACAAACGCTATCATCTGTGGAATATCTTCTATTACACCTGCTCGATGCAACTAAATGACCTCCTGAAAAGGCTTCGACTTCAGCTGCTACTGGGAAACTGCAGTATAATGCACTATTAGTTATGAGCTCTCGTATTATTTTGAATTTCTTATAATAAAATCTTACCTTTCTGTTTGTTGATGCTTATTGACAAAAGTATCAGAATCGCAGAGAGACTGATAGATGCAAGCGCTTAGAGCAACAGCCAAATCGCGCAGAATGAATACTTCGCAGTAATGGGTATTTTTGTGAGGCATTGGTGGATTTCGTAGCTCGACAATAGTCTGAAGCATGTCGTGTTCAAGAGACTGCAAATGCCTAACTGGATCCGCAACCACAGTTTTGTTGCACGCAACGCTTGCGCTAAGCAGGGGTAGTGTCGTGGGGAAGGGAAGAGGACTTAGTAACTGTTGTTGCGTCTTCTCTTGTTGCAGCTCTTGAAGAAGCAAAACGAGTTCCATTCTCACCGATGCTAGGCCGCCACCAGAAGCCCCGTGAAGAGAACAGTATGATAACAATGTTCTTAACAAAGTCTCATTTGCCTTGAGCCACTTTTTCCTTTTAGCTGCTCTCTGGACTTTGGCTTCAAAGTCTAATTTTTCAGCAACTAAAATTTCATGCAGAGTTGGCTGTTCTCCTGGTCTGTATGATGGAGGAACTTCATCTACCATACCGCCTTCATCTGCAATAATCATAGTATATTTTAAACTGTTCTGAATGATGAAAAAGCTAAAAGTTAATGAAATATCTATTACATTCAGAAACATTAATGACATCTCCGTCAGTATTAGCACTGTAACTACAAAGTTGTCGTAGAGCGTCAACCTCTCGTTCTAGCCAAACATACAATTGATATCGTAACTGGCCTCCATCAACTTCAAAACCGGTAGCTAAAGTGGATAGTTCTTCCATCAAAATTTTCAGACATGCCACGAATTTGAGCTGTTGAGCCATTATATCTAACGACCCAGTCGTTTTTCCTGCTTCATCCGCTAATTTAAAAAAAATGGACTTTTAACATTTGTCAAAATACTTTGATGAATAATAGTAATAATAATAATAATAGTTAACTCACCTGGCCCTGGTTTAGCTGCATCGATGCTTTCTTTCTTCTTATCTAATTTCATACTCATGGGAGGACTTTCATCGTCCACATCAGCATCGGCTGGGTCGTCATCCCAATTTAATACTAATTCATCTTCTTGTTTAGCTACAGGTTGCGACCAGTCCAACGCCGAGGCTGATTCTAAAGCGGAACTTTTAGCGCTACCTTCCCAACTTATTATGCCTGTGTCTATTTCGAAGTTTTGTGCTCTACTTTTACTGGGGCTATTTAAAAGACCTGAAAATAAACATTGAAATTATGCCATAAAAATGCAAAGTAAAAGTTAGAAAAAAAATTGAAATCCTCATAAACGTACTAGGGGAATCTTCGGAATTTGTCTCCATAACTTTACTCGGTAGCTTCGACAGAACTTCCAGAGCGAGTGCTGGACAGCCGGCTTTGAAATGTGCATGAGCTGTTGTAAAGTAAAGCTGCCTCTCCAAAGGTGTTATGGTATCTTCCAACGTAAGCTGTTTGTCTTGCACAGTTTTTGTTTCTGTACCGTAACTGAATCCAGAAATAACAACGGAATGGCCTTTCTTCTTGTCCTGAGCGGTAGATGCAATATATTGCCTAATGAGAAGCGGGTGTGTGCGAAGATAAACGTAAAAGTTGAAAACGTTCGGATTGGCTGTGGAACCTTCAGGTTTGTCAGACTCATCGTTATACTGCGGATGTAGAGTTCCTACGTTGGTCAACAGTAGAGTATTTAGTGAGCCCGAGTGATCCTTCAGAATCCAAAGCGCCATGCTACGTAGGAATGGATCCGGATGCGCCTTGTTGATATCCTGATTGTTCCCTTCCTTATCGCAACCTAGAATCTCCTCGTACATGAGCCTCTTGAGGTTGGGCGAGGTCATATCGTCTTCGTAGAGCCGCGAGATGGTCATTGCCAGCTGAATATCATTGAGCTTATTCAGGCACACATCAATCGCATCCCTCAAAGCACCGGCCAGTAAGAAGAACGCTGCGGCATGCTCGAACCGTTGTTTACCCAGCAGGGCGAATGCGTTTTTCAATGCGGCTTTTCTCCACCTGTCCTCGGCAAAGTTATTTGAGAAAAATGCAGTCATCCGTTCGTCTCTCTTGTTTCTGAACAATCCCCACAGTAGGTTTTTCTTCTTCATTGCCAGATAATATATGGCAGCGTCCAATGGATCCTGGTTCTGTTGGAAGGCAGCCTTGGCTATCTTCTCAACACACCGCTTGAGTACCGCCATGTTGCTAATCCACCAACCTACACCAAGTTCTTTCAACACTGACCATTTTGGCTGAGCCTTTGCATAGGATGGTATCAAACTAAGTAGTTCCTCCTCCGACTCGGAGTGGAAAGCCCAGACGAGATTGTTGGTGGAGACACCCTGCTTCTGAAACTGGGCTCGTTGAGCCAGCGGCAGGCACTTGATGAGGTAATTGTAGTGCTTCATAGCGAGGAGGAAACGCAGGCCACAATCATCAAGCGAGTCCATAGAAACGGCCTCGCCGTCTGGAATACCAGTCAAGTTTTCCTTGGCGATGGCACTCTTTTGCGCGTCGATGGCAAAGCGCTCGGCGAAGTCAACGTTGCAGGTGCTTACAGTGTCTGCTAAAGCTAACAAGTGCATCTGGTCAAGACTCGAGAGTCCAGGCAAGTGAGTATGAGTGAGAAGTCGGGAGAGGACTCGTCCCTGTCGAGGTCCAAAGTGCGAAATGCCCTGACGCTCGGGTACGGAGGAACGCCGGTCCTTTTGACGCGTGTGATCGTAATCCTCGTCGAGCATGTCGTCAAGAGATTCGCCTTCGTCCACCTGACCGTCAAACAGCTTATTGTAGTCCTGCTTGTCCTCATTTTGCTGACTGGCATTGGTCTCTTTGTCAGCGATGAGCAGTGTCCAGAGGGGCAGTGGTGAAATGGAAGTAATTTCAGCATAGTCGAGTGTGAGCTCCTCAGGAATCTGAGTTGTTGAACCGCGGGGCTCGAGAGGAGAACTGGCGCCGACGTAACTCACTGACATCGTGCGAGAACGCGACCAGCCTCCACCTTTGGCTTTCATGAGGTTCTCATCGTCAGCACGAATCGGACACGACGAGGTGATGCAGCGTACTAAGTGGGCCAGGATCGCCTTAACCCAGCGAATTTTACCAGAGTTCAGAAGTTCCATCAACTGCTTTGGGTGATATTGAGGCAGCACAGGGCAGGCTATGCGAGAGGCTTCGAACAGACCGTAATCAGGCATATAATCGAGACTGACTGGTCCCTCGTTCTGCATACCACGTTTCTTCTTCGCGTCGAGCATCGTTAGATTAATACTGCTTACACGTGACAGATGTGGCATGGACGAGACATTAGCCAGCCGTCTCTGAGAAGTTTCATGAGCCAATGTGCGTAGGTCCTCGTCCCTGAGATTGCGACTTGCTTGGAACTCGTCGGAATCCTGCTGCGCCTGGAGACTCGAATGCAGACAGTCTTTCTTCGGGTTCGGCTTCCATTGACTGTAAACGTGCATCTCCGAGTCCATACCTACTACCAGGATACCGTCTCTTACCCAAGAAATCTGCATGGGCAGAGGTGGAAGACCATCAGCCGTTGTCAGCTCGATCTTCCTCAGCTTCATCCAGCGAATTTCGTCTACAAACTGAGGCTGAGCAAGAGAAGACGTTTTTCTCAAAATAGGCCTATTGCTGCTCTGCGATTCCTTCATAGCCTTCATATTGGCCTGTGCAAGGTCCGAACAAACAGGAGTGAATAGCATGATTTTCGATCCAACACCAACGGTGAGAATATGCGAACCATCCTCCTTGGACACCCAATCAAGCTGCACTAAATGCTTCTGCGTTAGTGGACACGTGTTTCCGTTCTCGATAATCGATTTCCTTAGCGACTGCAATGTGCTGAAGGATGGTACTGCCAGCAGACCAGCTTTGGCGCTGTCTCCTCCGTTCTCGCCGTTTCTAGGCGACCTCACATCTTCATGACTTAAGGTCTGCAATACTTGTGTCAATCGCTGTTTCTTCTGCAGAAACCTGCTATCGTAGAGATAACTTAGATCAAGATGCTGGTCGACCTGTATCCTCGGCAGATGGATGTTCTTCAAATGAATTGTGTCTTCGAGTATCCACTCACTACCACCTGTGCTCTCGCACTCATAGATCGCCACGCAAAGGTTAACGTAACGCGAATCTGGGTCAGCTTTGGTTGGTCGTGTGAAGGACTTGCCATATTTATAAGCGCAGGCAATGCGGCCACTGTAGGCTGCACTGATATTCAGTGGTTGGCCAGTTATGTCAATTGTTGACTCTTTGTCCTTGCGGATCATCTCCCACTCGCACCATTCGTAGTGTAGAGGTGCGTTCTCCTCCTCACTGATCTTATTTACCTGTAATGATAATCAACAAAGGAACTCGTTACGTTTGAGATTGCAAGTTAAAGTAGTGAATTTATGCGATTAATGAATCAAAACTGACCTTGCACTTCCAGAAACGCACAGTACTATCACTGCAAGCAGTAACGATGATGTACGGCGCGAAGCAGGCCGGATAAATGGAAGAACTACTGAGATGACCGGCAGCGGGGGCAGCATGCACGACTTCGACACCATCTGGGATCGGCAAGTCCTGCGTACAGACTTTCGTCGTGGTAATGAGTACGTGACTATTATGGTGTCGTCGATGTGCAAAGCTTCCTTCTTGATAGTCGGCTTGGCTGTTACGTCTGCTGCGATTGCCGGCCATACTGGGCCTACGCGATCTACGTCCTCCTTCAGCATGACCGTAGCGACCTGGAGTTCCCTCCTCCTCTTCGTCCTGAACCAATTGCGAGTCTGGCACATACATCATCGAACCGGTTAAACCTTGGGATTCTGGCTGCGAGGCTATCACGAGTCTCCACATGTGTACCGTTGTTCCGCGCGTAGTGCGTTCGAGAACGACGATGTAGAACGGCTCCTCGAAGATCGACGATTGCTGTAAATCTACCATTGCGTCCAGCGTCGATTCCATTAGTCCTAGATCATTGGCGGATGCGTCAACACCCGGTAACTTTTCATCGTTCCTCTCGCCAGTAATAAGCTGTTCCTGGAACACATGAAGGAACTGGGTGTTCTGCCAGTCGTGCGTGGCATCAGCAATAGCATCAAGCTGTATAACACATCCAGGCCTGGCAGTCGACTGCTGCGATACGATCTTGATTCTATCGTGAATAGAATGCCGCACTCCATCGTCGGACGACATGTCAGTAGATAAACTCGCCATCGAATCCATGATCCTGCTGCGCCTCTCACTGATCGAAACCTCTGCTAACAGAGTCCTGGCGTCAATAACAGCTTGGTAGACTCTGAGACATTCGCCATCGCTGGCAACAAAGCAGGCGCTTGGAGAGTTGGACAGATTACCGAGAGTCGTACTCGGTAATAGAGTTGGGATCCAAGCAACATTGCTGAACGCCGAGATCTCTGGCGAGTTGATGCGAGCTAACTCAGATACGCCACCGCTCTTTGATAAAGGGCCCACTGCGTCGACACGCCAAAGAATCAATTCACTGCAGAAGCCTGTCGGGGACATGACGTCCTTGTGCTCCGTATGCTCGGACTTAAAGCCGTTCGAGTCATCGCCGATGATTGTGGGTTCACCGTTGTTCTCGTGGGACTGGCCTGGCGTGAAGTCCGGGATATTGTGGTGAGAAGTTGTCAGCAATAGAGGAAGGACTGGGTGACAGGTGATGTCGTTCACGCGGAAGCGGTGGCCGGATGCTCTGCATGCGTGGCCGATACTAAGAACCTAAATACGGAATATTTAATGATAAGTTTTATGATTTCAATGAAACATTAGTAGGTAGCAATAGTTTGAAGTTGCGCGCATTTACCTGAGAAAATTTGGTTTTGTCGGCAAAAGTAAGCTGCCACAGATTCAGCGTTCCATTAGCATGTTTGGACACCATCGAAACCATAGGACTTGGATGCGCCAACATATCATTGACGTTCTCATTGGCTTGCTTCTGCGCTTCTGTAGTAGGTCCGTTCTGTCCGAACGTTGTACCAGTTGGCTGCAATTGCTGCGGCGGCTGCAGCGTATTCGGATCGCCACCATTCTGAACACTTTTGATGAGCTCCTGTCCAGCCCTCGACGTTAATGTCGACTGATCCTCGTCCTGCTCTATGAGACTGGGCAGTGGCGTCGAGGCGTCCGTCGTATCAGTGGGCTTGCTCACCACTGTGGAAGACTTGGCGACTTCGCGAATGTTGAGCAGCGGACCGCCGGTGTTGTGCGAATACATGGACACGTTGTGGCTCATGGTGGAAGCGTCGCCTAAAGGAAAAGCGTTGGGTATGCGGGTTGAGAAGGAGATCTGCGCCTGCCGGAATGAGCCCGGGTGGTACTCGTCTAACCATTCGATGTGCCAGATCAGGAAACTACCGTCGATCGGATGAATGGAGAACAAGAGGTCGGGATTGTGATGCCAGTCACGCAGGAGAGTCTCGATCTTTGTGTCCAGTGAATCTGGAGCTTGGTTCGTTGTTGTAGCGTCAGTCGCTATGGAATTTATCGACGTCGTGTTGCTGCAAATATTTATTTTCTGTATAGTTTATTTTTAATAGTTTAAGTCTAAAGTTGCGTTCTCGTTCAAAGTAGATTAAATTTAAAAGTATAAGGGGAAGAAACCAGAAATCGAAAAAGAAAAATCAAAACTTGAGGTTGTTATATTTACCTAAGGCTTTGGTGAGAATGGACACTGTGAGGAAGGCTATGATGGGACGAAGTCGTATGGGCCGTGTGATGTTCGTCGCTACTATGCTCCTCCTGACTTGTCGTTCGACCGCCGATGTTTGCTTTCTGACTGGAGTGGCGAGATCCTTTTTCTGTAGGTCGCGCCATACCGTAACAGGATAAGATGCTGCCTGATAAGTATTATTTTCAACCCCACATGCAACATGCAACATGCAACGTGCAATGAAAGCATCTTCATCGTGTATTCTTTGTGCAACCAGTTCCAAGATGAAAATAATGTAGCTTGCGATTTTTTTCGAATTTTATGATTTGAGTGAACATCGTGAAAGTAAGTATATCGATACAAATAATCTGACTGCGATATATTAGAAATGTGACTGTATATGAATCAATTATTCACATAGTGGAAATGCATATTGTGTATTGTTTAAAAAATGATAATGAAAACAGTGGAAGACACTTTCTAAAACAAAAGTCGATGTTTTATAAACAACTTATTAAAAGTCACGTTACGTACTTGGAGTATGCTCATCTTCTGAATCATGATCAGCATGATCCGACTCTGGATGATGATGCATGCCTTCTTCTTTTTCTACAACTTTTCTTGTCAATTCCTAAAGGATTAAATAGAAATCACGGTTAAAACGCTGGATTGATACGCACAGAGGTGCGCACAGTAAGAAAAAAAAATATACTGTACCTGTAAAATGTTCTCTGCTTGCATTGTAAACTGCATTTCCTTATTATTTAACCAGTGCAAAATAAAGTTTGGTTCTCTGTCAGGATCACCAGTGATCAGACTTGGAACTAATGGAATATCTATCAAATCATGATCATCAACATGCATTATTACACCAAAAATGATTAGAAATAAAAAATAAAACAGTTTTAAATTAATCATTACCAGTTTCTGCATTAATACTTGCTGCTAAATGAAAATGCATTCCAGGGTAATGCCCAGTACTTTGATAATTATTATGAAAATCGTGAACTGAATAGGTCGATGGTAATGTAGGTAAAGTAGGTGCTGTGTGACCTGCTTGATGTTGCTGTTGTTTTGCGTGTCGACGTATATGAAAACATGTTCTATAAAATTGATACGATTAATAATGGTAATCAAAGTCCCATCAATAATAATAAAAACGAATCAGAAAAAAACTTACTTCATATGTTTTAAACGTTGCATAAAACGATGCTTATGCATACTATGATGACGATGCTTTCCGTGATGGCCATGCCTGTCTGATCCTTCAAATTGACTCATATTGGCTAAACCTTCAATCTCTGGTGGAATAGTTTCCGTCCATACGCGGCAAATATTGTCACGGCATGAAGTTACCAACATGTTCGATACTGAGCCCCTGGAGGTAAAAATAGATTTTCACCATTTCTATCGCGATGTTAAAAATAATCTACTAAAACTTAAGGTCTTACTTTGGCATGTATTTACTAGTTTTTCGCCAGGATATATGAGTCACAGCTCGCGGATGCGCTACATACACAAAGCTGAAACTATCGCTTGATACTGGTTGACTGAAGGTTGAGTGATCAATACTTTTTGTTGGGAACACTGTGCATAATGCAAAATTATTAGTTCAGCTTCATTTTTCATCAGCATTAGTAGACTGGAAAATACTCACATTGCTTGTTTTCAAACCAGATTTTTACTAATCTGTCATTCAATCCAGTAGTTGCAAAGAGAGTACCATCGGGACTGAAGCTCATGAGATGTACAGGTGTGGCAGTGCGGCATTTCCATACGCAGTTCCATGTTCCTGGTTCGTTTGCCAAGTTTGTATCCGATGGCTGTGGGCTTTCTGCTTCTCCCCCAATTGAAAACGTGACTGCTCCAGCTATGGAAAACAATTATTCTTGAAAGGGTACTCAACAAACTCCATATTTTCGTTTTAAAACAAACAGCATGGTAAGTAATCCCTGCCATACATTGAAAAATGATATGGAATCCTCTGCCAGCTAAGAAAATAAATTTTAATTGGTCGAATAAAACATAGTAATTAAATCAAAGCAATTATACAGCCTTGTAAGCTCGATGAAGTAGCTAAACAAAAAAAAAAATTAAAATCATATAACATGCCCAAATAGAAGAAAGCCTGAATGATGGAGAAGTACACTGCTGTTGATGATGATGATACAACCAATTGATGCTATGATTGTAAATAAATAGGCAGCAGCTTAAAAATCATTACATTAAGTCATGCAAAAATTGTGAGAACTGAAAATTGTTCATTCTTTAAAGCGAATGAACTCACGATCTTGTGCACTGCTCCGTGATATGTTTTGATCCACTCCAGCATTGGTAGGCTCTTCGGATTGTATTGCTTTCGGCTTTGCTACTATACATAATATTACGAGATACAATACTACTCAAATAGAAAATACCATACATGTATATCATTATGTACAGGAGATTCATGTTAATAAATAACAACATTGACTCAATACTATGTGTCATTTCATTTCTAATTAAAGTGTATTACGAGAGACGCAAATTCAATACTACTCACAATGCTCTTCCTGGAACGGCAAGATATTCTGATGCCACAGCTGCAAAAGCTCTCCACCTGTCAATAGACGCGTTCCCTCCAAGTTCCATGATAATGAGCTGATGTTTGATTCAGTCTGCAAGCTACCAGTTTGAACCCAACGATATTCTAATTGCTGCAAAACACATAATTCTCAGTACCCACACACGCCAGCCAATCAAGAGCTGTCCTACATCATTGACAGAGCCAGCCAGTAGATAATAAAGCTTGATATTGACGCAAGATTTATTTCTAATGGCATTATAAATCTGTATTAATAAATCTAATAGCCTGAAGCACTCAAGGAGGAATCCTTACATGAGAGCACGTGCTGTGAATGAGCGGAGTCGGTTCGAAAATGCAGACTTGATTCTCGTAAGCAGCAGCGATCTTGCCAGTGTCGGTGCTGCAGTCCAGGCAACTAATCCTTATGTAATTGTGCACCGCTCCAGGAATAATCTGCACTCTCTCGAAATTACTCGCGAGGATGACTATGTTGCAGCCAGCTGCGTAGGCCTTGAAAAGAAGAAAAAGGAAAAGATTTCATCGCTGCATTCAGCTAAAAAAATCCTGAAATGAAAAATAGCCAAGCATCCATCATCATCAGACACAGACGAGCTTCCATCAGCGTCATTGCAAGGTCCCTGGCGAATTGACAGTGCGCGGCGCATCGTCTCCAGTGCAGCGTTATATAGAACGGCGAGGAAAAAAAAAGCCAGCAGCATTTTAATCAGCTGACTCGAGTAGATCATTCTCTAGGCGAGTCCCTTATCTCCGTCCTCGTCTAATATACATTCATCAGCCATCGCGCGCAGTCTCTCTCTCTCTCTCTCTCTCTCGCTCGCTCGCTCGCGCGAGTTATCGACTATTTTTTTCCTCAAAGGAAAAGCTCCTCCACCTCGGCTCTGTATACGTCGCTCCTCTATATGCCCGAGAATTATAAGCGCGACGACAGGTGTCCCGCACAATTACCCACAAGACACACTTTTATGCACATTATAGAGAGGACTTGACGAGAGACGCGTCGATATTATATACTCACGGTGAAGGATATGCCCTCGACGGAGCCGACGGCGTAGCAGCGATCGCCCGCGTTGCAAGCTCCGCTGAGTATCTGGTGGCAATTCATCCTGACGATAGTCGGGGCCGGTCTGTGTCTTAGATGCGCCTGTAGGAGTTGACTGGCCTACAGCGGCATCGTCGGCTCAGCTCTGCTGGTGCAGACGGTGTACACACACGAGGAGGATGAGCGCGGCTGATGATGTCGTCGCGGGAACGGATCGCCGCCTCCCTCTCAAGTGCGACGAGAGGTTGACGTGACACAGTAGTCTAGCAGTAGAGCTGCGTCGGCCATCTTTGAACGTATGTGTACGCGCGGCAGTAGCGCGCTCTCCGCCGTTTTACATAGTTATATGATGTATACGCTTAGTGCGCCTGCGCGCCTATTTTTCGAATGAATATATGTATATATGTATATAACCTGTAAAATATGCTTTTGCGTTTTTGCTTTCTGTTTTGGGTCTTTTGGGATAACGCGACGGTGATGATGAGGTGTGCGGGAATAAGGTGTAATTTGGATTTTATTCTTCTTTTGAAAGAGCGACCCATTTTCGACATAATAACGATGATTCTGAAAGGAATGAAAATATATGACTTGTAGAGATACGGTTATTTTTTTTTTGTAGTTTATACTTCAATTTTTCGTCAAGATTTTAGCAATAAATTTTTTAAAATCGTCCTACTAATGATAGGCGAGGCGTTGCGCGCGTCGGTTTTTCTCCTGAATCGAGAGAAAACCAACAAAATTTGGAGGAAAGATCTTGGCGGTTATTTTAAACGTCTATGTCACTCGCTTCTGTACGGACGTCAGGCGCTATAGCAGCAGGCGCAACGAAAGGCAGTTTTGGCATATATATAGTATACCTTTCTATATGTACACTCGGCGCGCACATTGTGATGTGAGAAATGAAAAAGTGCCCATGCGCCACCTATCTTCGTTAGCCAGAGATTATAGAGAGCCGGCGGAGAGTTTACAGAGTAATAGAAAGGGGGAAGCTGGCCAGCCAGTTCAAAACCATATTTTATATTACAGTGCTATCGCGATTTATATGTACGTAAAGTATTAAGTTGACTGCTCGTAATCGCAATTTAATTGTGTTATTTTGAATGACACGGCCGATCATGTGAAATGTCAGTTTCATTGATTAATGTTTCTTTTTATAGAATTTAGGATCCTATCCTTATCAAAATCTCCATGGCAGGAGCGACGGTTCTGTCGTTTTAACGTATAAAAAAGGACGAGGAACAATAACGTATATCGTCCCAAATAAGATTCGTTTGCGATCTGGATCACGTTGAAGTTAGTATATATAACTGAAACTCTGCTTAAAATTTAAAGAATTTACTTGGAAAATTAATTGAATGGTTACTTGTGTAATATAGGGCGCTCATCGTTTCGTATAAGTTATCACAATTGTACATACTATTTCGAATGGACATTAATGGATAAAGATCGCGTTTAATGTTAGTAAATAATTAGCAAATTTACAGAGACGAGTGCAAAGGGAAAAAAATGCAGATTTAAAAAAATTTGTTTAGATATGCCAACTTTGCGCTGTACTACTCGTCCTTTTACCAAAAATAAAGAAAGAAAATGAAAAATATGTTTGCATTATTAATTGTGCAGAGAAATAAAATATTAAATAATATTAATGCGCAAAGTAGATGATGTGTGTTCTTAGTGTTTAAAATTTTCATTTATTTTGTAAACATAAACTATTGCATATAATCTTTCTATAGATGTAGCCGCTTTACGTACTGACTTTTGTTTAGAGAAAACGATATATCTTTGTACACATAACTTTTACAGCTTTTTTATAATGGCGAAATTTTCTCTTTTTACCATCCGTGAGTCGACGGTCTGTATGTCCATTCAGAAAATGAGTGTCGAGAAAATTCGTGCCACTTGTACCCTAAAAACCCGTACTATCGCGCCGCTACGACGTGAAGACTTTTCTAATGTGAGCATATGCATATACCCGGAAAAGATGCTTCGAGTGAGCAGGTAAAGAATTTACGAGTACGAGAAAGGGAGAAAGCAGACATAATTTTGTGCTCTCTCTCTCTTGAATACAATACAGCCCAGCGCGGCCAATACAGCTCTTTTCGAAAGACCCAAGCGTGGGCGGTGGGTCCATGTGGACAGGTAAAGAAATAACGAGCGCGAGAGAGGGGGAAAGCGGACCGAAATTTTCCGCCTTTCTGGATACAAACCTGCGCCGCCAAGGCGTCGGAATGCCCAAGGGTGAATGGGCTGCTTGAGCATCATTCGGATTTTGACAGGCAAGCGGAGTACGCCTAGAAAAGTACTAATTCTAATATGTACAACTACACTTTGGCTAAAGGATTGTGTTGAGAAGTGATTATTCTTGTGATCAATACAGTATTATTTAAGAATATAACAAGTTTCTGTTGTGAGTGACGTGTTCTTCTGACAGAAATAGTATCTTTTTTTCTCGTTTGAACCTATTAATTCATTGAAAAGAATTTTCGCTGCGTTTAAAGTTTCAAATTGTCAATTCGGTGAAGCTCGTCGCGGGATTTTATTACGGAGAAACAATCGATTCTACTGTGATTTCATCAAAATGCTCGCGTTTATTTTACCTTTCATTTGGTTGATACGCGACGTCTCGACTACGGATGTGATCGAACAGAATGACATACAAGTAAGGTGATATTTTCACACAGTGTGTCATATAATGAATATCATTTTATTAAAATATTTATTCTTCTCTTTCAAAGAATTACAACTACTGTGCAGTGAAGGATCCGGAGCATCTCCACACGTTTGACTTTTCAATACTGTCCGATGAATCAACCGATAAAAAAATCAGACTCGACGAGCATCGCAGTTTTAGACTACACTTTTGCAGGCCTCTGCTCAAGCCTTGTAACGGAAAGTATGGATACAGTGTTTGCTACAATAGGAATGAAACGGAAGTCGGAATCGGTAGGTATAATAACAAATTTATATATTATATATTTACATCCAGAAACAAATGGTTATCGATCGCATTTTTTTTTTAGGTAAAGAACCTCCGCAGGTCGACCTTTTGCATGGCAAAATCATGTTCAAATACACGGGCGATACCTGCAACGCGACGCATAATTACACGCTGATATTTGAAATGAAGTGCAACTATATGATGTCGAAGGAAGTAGCGGTGGATATCGATGTTACAGACGTAAGGCACATTAAAATAATAAAAAATCGTAATACAGCTACTGTGTATTTATATATTCACATATTATATTTAATAACGCGATATTCGAAATCTGTTAACAGCATACAGATGATTGCAACTTCCATCTCGCATTTGAAACTGCAGCCGCTTGCACCAAGAGAAGACACGTTGATTGTATTGTCGAAGACTCCAGCGGACGCTATAATCTTAATCCCTTGACTGATTTTACAAAGAATTACGAAGTTCACATAAACGATGATTTGGCGGTTATTTTAAACGTCTGTCACTCGCTTCTGTACGGTCCGCATCATGTCAACTGCAGCTCCGACGCGTCGATATGCTTGATCGATAAGACCGATAAATCGGACGTCAGGTAAAAACTTGGTAAAAAGAATTACAACTTCACTGTAAAAAAACTGAAAAAATAATTTTCATTTAAATAACAACGCTTTTTTTTTGTTGAAGATACAAAAATATTGGAAAGCTCGAGGAAGAGCCATTCATCTACGTAAGCGACAGAAACCTGGAGATCAATTACGAGAGCGATACCTTATGCCACAAAAAGCAAATTAACTCTTTTCAAACGATTAAAACCACCATCAAGTTTATCTGTGACTTAAATGCAACAGTAAGTTGGCTTGTTACCGAAACAGTATAGAGGCTATCTGTTGCCACGATTTTTTATAGACATGGCGCAAATACTACTTATTATATCTCTCTATCTCTGAAATCAGGACTCTGTACCGGAGTACATCGAAGGCTTGGAAACCTGCCACTACAAATTTACTTGGAGGACGATAGCGGCCTGCAGCGAAAAGGTTCTGCACGACCAGAGCTTGGTAAACAATGATTTCTGCAAAGTTAAAGATCCGTTGACTCAGTACGAATACGACTTGTCGAGCTTCAAAAACAGAGTGTTTAAGACGAGGACTATGGAAGCGACTTATGCAATCAGCGTGTGCAGCTTCATGAATGACACCGTTTGCAAAACTGGAACGGGTACGTAATTTCGTATAAACATTATATACTTCTGGATCGATCTGATTGTAATTTTTTTATTATTCGTATAAATAAGGTGTTTGCAAATTGATCGATGGTTATAAGATGCTCGGCGTATCGGATGGTATAGCCAACGGTAAGCTGATGTGGAAGGAAACTGGACCTTACCTCAACTACACCGACGGTAACATCTGCGTTGAGGGTACAAGGAAATACACGATAATCTCTTTCCTCTGCTCCGAGACGGACTGGCTGGACGTCGAGGAAAAGGCTTGCCACGCGAATATAAACTGGTACACTACGGCTGTTTGCAAGAAGCCCTGTGCCATGTCGTTGTACGATATGAATTTCGAGAGACTGATCCGGTCGAAGAGCAACTATATCATTAATACCAACAGTAGCTCGGTGTACCATCTCAATGTGTGCCAGCCTCTGGTGAACGGGAGCCAGTTCAGGAACTGCTCCAGCGGTGCTGGAATTTGCAAGGTTGAAATTGACAAAGATGGAAAATCGATAAATGAAGTTGTAAGTTGACTGCTCGTAATCGTAATTAAATTGTGTGATTTTGATTGACAAGGTCGATCGTGTGCGGAATGTCAGTTTGATTGATTAATATTTCTTTTTACAGAATTTGGGATATCCCGATCAGAATCTGCATGGCAAGAGCGACGGTTCCGTCGTTTTGACGTACAAAAATGGCTCTTTGTGCAAAGAGGATGAGGAACAACGTATATCATCCCAAATAAAATTCGTTTGCGATCTGGATCACGTTGAAGTTAGTATAACTGAAACTCGACTTAAAATTTAAAGAATTTACTTGGAAAATTAATTGAATGGTTATTTGTGTAATATAGGGCGCTCCTCGCTTCGTAAATTATCACAATTGTACATATTATTTCGAATGGAGAACGAAGCTGAGTTGCGGAACTGTTCCAGGCAAACTGAATGATGACAAGTGCCAAGTAACGAACATACACGGCGACACGTGGGACTTGTCCGGATTAAATAAAGAAGATTTTTACAAGGTAACTGTAGAACATTAACTAACTATACCTATTCATTTAATTAATTTTTAATTTATTCTTGTTTTATAAAGTTCAACGTGATAAAACGCAATGATAACCATACGTTTAGCTTAAGTCTTTGCGGTGGAAAAAAGGTTTGCAATGACTCTTACGTATGCGATGACAAAATGAGCTATGGCAAGAATGTGACTGTTACTTCAGACTATCGAACAAATATGATCAAGTTTCACTTTACAAATGGAAGCCGATGCGCAGATGGTAATGATTTCGTTTTTCTTCATTAAAATGTACAGATTATTCTGAATGACAATAATTACTTAATTGTTAATTTACAGGTTCCAATGCCCAGTCAATTTTAAATATTAAATGCGACGAGTCTGCTGTTGTAGGAGAATTAACTGTCCTTTCTGTAAGTTATTTATAATACGCTTATCTTAATCATAGCTACGATGTATCTATATATTTACCCAATCAAATTTTTCATCTTCAGGACCAATATTGCAAATCTGAATTCGAGTGGTCTACCCATGCCATCTGTAAACCGCAACATCTATTACTTTCCAAGAGTGCTATGCATCCCACAATCTTCGAAAATCAAATAGATTTGACGGTTATTATTATTCAAATAGTTTGCGTCATACTTCTTTTGATTTTTGTTATATCCATAACAGCATGGTTTTTCCGTAAAGTTTCGAGACGAACTTTATGTACAATGTTTATACGCAAGTTATTCCACAGTTGTGATCCATGCTGCAACGAGTATCCAGAGATCTCAAACGACGTGTGTCTGTAATTGTATTATATCTCAACTCTTTTTCTCGTGATTCTATATTTTCTTATCGACTGATTTGATAAACTATTTTTAATCAAATATTTTTCGATCCATTTTTTTAACTCGCGGGTATCATACTTTTGTAACAATAGTGTGGCATGAAAAAGCGTTTTATTTGTATACATGTATCAAGAGACTATTAGACAATTTATTACGAATAGAAATGAGTAATAAAGTAATTGTGAACATTGGCAGCGGTTTTTGAGATAGGATAACTTTGCGCGTTTATCGTTTTGCCAAAAATAAAGCAACCGAGTTGTACAAAATCAAGCTTGCTCATATTTTGCAATATTAAGAAATGAACAAAAATTTTATTTTAGAAATGAAAAAGTTGGAGATTAATACAATGGTCAGCAAGCTAGCGACTAGCCAGCAAATGGCTGCACCCGATGAGATTTTCGAATTTCTTGTTGCGCGCAACTGCGCACGGTCTCTCTTCGCGCGTGTGGATTACACAAAGTTATCTTTCCAACAGCAGTTGCAATAAGTGTTTTACAGTTTTCGATACGTACGCAGCAGAAACGCGCGCAGATTCAAAAACTTTGAGATACTCAAAGAAACGTGTGTTACAGGGGTCCGTTGAGTCTCATTGTAAGCGATGCTGCGTGCTTGGTTAGTACTCTTCGCGTCAAAATTTTAAGACGGCGGGATGCGTCTATAGGACCGCACTAATTCTAGCGCAGTGAAAGAGGCTTCTGCGAGCGTGCTACGATTTTTGATGATATAAATTGCCTGAAATTAATATTAATATATTAATATGATACAATATTTTTAAAAATTGTATTTATTAATAGCGTAAAAACGGGGTTCTATGGAGTTTTATTACGGACAAACTTGATTTTACTTGTTATTTTATTAAAATGCGTGCGTTTATTTTACTTTTTATTTGGTACATACGTAACACGTCGACTATGACGGTAAACGAAGAGAATACTTCCGAAGAGTTACAAGTAAGTTGATATTTTCATGTATAGCGTCATTTTGAATATCGTACGTTTGTAAAATATTAATTTTTCTATTTCAAAGGTTTACAATAACTACTGTGTAGTGGAGGATCCGACGCATCTCCAAAAGTTTGACTTTTCAACACTATCCGTCGATTCTAGCGACAACGAGATCATAATAGACGAGCATAACAGTAAGCCAATGCGCGGACGGTTATGATTCCTTTTTTTTCATTGTAATATATATAAAGATCGCAGATTACTTTGAATTGCAATAAATACATAATTGTTAATTTACAGGTTCAAAAGCCCAATCAATTTTATATATCAAGTATAACGAGTCTGCTATGGGTGCTATAGGTGAACCAACTGTCCTTTATGTAAGTTTTTTATAATACGCTTACCTTAATCATATAGCTACGATGTATCGATATTTAACCAATCAAATTTTTCATCTTCAGGACCAATATTGCAAATCTGAATTCGAGTTGTTTAACCATGCCATTTGTAAACCCGAAATTCTCGAAAATCAAATAGATTTGACAGTTACTGTTCAAATAGTCTGCGTCATATTGCTTTTGATTTTTGTTATATTCATGACAGCATGGTACTTCCATAAAGCTTCGAGACGAACTTCAAACGATGTGTGTCTACAATTGTATTTCTTCAACGACTGACTTTTTAATATTATTTTTAAGTATTTATATTAATTAATTCTGTCGAGATTGTATTTCCTGATCGACTGATTTTGTGATATATTTTTAATCAACTATTTTTCTATGAATGTATCTATTTTTTAACACTAAGCATTTATGTGCATATGATATTTTTGTGTTAATGTGTAATTGAAAAAGCCTTTTTATTTGTTTAAGTGTACAAAAGAATGTTAGACAATTTATCACAAATAGAAATGAGTAATAAAATAATTGTGAACAACGCCTTGCTACAATTTTTTTTAAATCAATTTTATGATTATCACAGCGCCAGAATCAATGCGATAATTGAAAAATCATAGCAACGCCTCGTATTATCCAATGGTCCGGGGGTTTGCTGGTAGGTAATTCTACAGCGATAACAAAATTCGTTGAGTGTCCCGTGGTAGACAGAGTTCCGCGTCTTTCGCTCGTTTTGTACAGCGGGCAAGTGTAAGTCAGTCTTTTCTCAATCTCTTCTTTTCTCCTGGGTATCATCCATATCTGTCAAGAACAATAGGAAGAAAATACAAGCGCTACCCTGACCCTCGCCCCGACTCTTCTCTCTACTTGTCTCCATTAACTCAATAAACATCGCATATATGTATACCAATGAAATATTAAAATCAATATTTGCAAGCGATTGTCAATTAATTATACTTACGTAAGGCATCGACTCGTACAAAACTTTCGGAAGACTTTCATTAATAATCATTTCGTCTTTGTCGAATCTGGCTCCGTCTAAAAATAGTCCATAAACATAAACTCCGTCCTCCGGCGGTGTACTCAGCGTATCTTCTTTCATGACGTGAAAGTCGTAAACCAAAAGATCGATAGGTATCTGGTATTTTCTTGCATAATTTTGTCGAATTCCAGTTAAAAATGCTTGCGTGAAAAAAAATCCAGACAACCAGTACGTCGCGGGCGGCCCGTTGTCGTACCAAGTCTATGAAATTTAGTCGATTTGTTGCAATATTTGTATTTAAAAAAAGAACCATTAAGTCAAATATTTAAAAAAATCGTACCTTTAAAAACTGCAAGCGTTTCAAAAAATCTTTGATATAACTACCAAGAGATTTCAGAGACGGATACGAACTCTGCATCCATAGGCTCGGAATTTTTCCCATTAATAACGAGAAAAACACTTGTTCCAGCTCGAAAGACATTACAACGACACCTATAATTGATTTTATAGTATTATTAAAAGAACTGCGTCAATCACGATTCGAAGTTATATAGATTCGATTGAAAAACTACTTGGCCTTCTACCTTTGATAGCTCTTTGAACGTTTATGAGACTGCTTCTTATGCAGCTGAGCAATTTATTGAATCGACCCATTTCTTGAACTAGCACAGTATTCGTGCTTTGGTTATAAGAAGTCGGATATTTCTCCATGGCTTGTTGTAGGTCGTAATTTTCAGGCAATTTATTGAGGATGTCAGTCGCGATCTTGTATACAACTTGATCTTCCGAAGCACCGCCTGCTTCGTTTCGTGCTTTTTCCTAAATCGAGTGTTCAATTATAGTCAGAATTGTATAAACTTATTATTCTTTATTAAAACGAAAATATCTACAGAGCACACAATTATCATTAGTCGGTTAATGTGTATATACATATTTCTATTTTCAAGAAAGACTATAATTAATAAATCTGGTGATATTACTATATTTAACATGCAAAGCCTGGGCGACTACCTACTAAAATTCAAACCCTATATTATTGAATAATACTTCACCTTTTGCTCCCACAAATCCTAACGTTCGGTAACAAAAACAAGTAGGAAATAAATAAGTTGTTTGCCATATCGAAGGAAAAAAAAAGAAAAAATATACTCGTCCAATCTTACCGTTCGATCCTACCGTTGTCCCAAACAAAAAGAGAACAAAATTAATACGTTCACCAAGTATACATATATAGGTATACCAAATATCGATCGCAAACAAATACACGTACTTGCGTAAGCAGCAGTGAGGAAAACATCAGATTAGTTTCCTGATTATCTTTGATAATATCTGCATTCTCGTGAAGGCCAAAAACACTGGGCTCCGTGATTATGGGAAATTTCTTCGTGTAACTTATGTACGCCTCGTACTCTTTAAACGTCGGACAGTAGTATACATCGGACGACGGATCGAACCGATAATTCTCTTGCGTCACCAGTTCCCTATACACGAAGTAAATCCGTTCCTATTTAGCAGATCCTTCCTTAAACAACATTCTATACACAGAAAAAAAATCACTTACTCGCAGTAGAACGTCTGCAGGATAGCTATAAGCGTCCTCCTGTCCCAGTCGTCGGTGACTCTTCCTCCGTAATTACACTCACCCGTGAGATACTTAAGAGCCTCGTACTGTACGTCGTCGTAATCGTTCAAGAAAGTCCTCAGCTGTAAGACACTGATCCTCAAATCCGTCTCGTTGAACTCGTACGGTGTATTCCAGCCGATCGATCCGAATTTGCGACGTTCCTGGACGTTAGCGTGAAAGAAACAAAGTGCGTAGAGCAGTTTCTTGAAGACGTCGGATTGTTTGCAGGACTCGAAGAATTCGGGATCACTGATTGGGTCGTTCGCGTAGGATTTCAAGATGTTGGCGCGAAGACCCTTCGGAGGCTCGTTTGTGATCTTGATGGAGTTTTGAAGGATAGATACGGGGAAGTGATCGACGGGGTAGCTTGTGAGCCAGAGACGGAAGTCTGGATGGATGGTGTCCGGTACGAGTCCTTCGCAGATCTTTTCGAGGGTCGGCATCCAACTTTTGGCCAGGTGACAATTCTGCAGGACTATCCAGTTGCCAACTTTGACGCCCTCGTTTATCATCTGCACGGCTATCGGGCCTTGTCCTGTGGAAGAGAATATACTTTATGCTTTTGAAAATATATCGACGATTTTTATTCGCGAGTGTTTATTATGTAACCTTGGCCGAGGGATAACGAGAACAATCTCTTCGCTCCGAAACCCTGGTCATCTGCAAACTTGAGTAAAAGCTGCATTGGATCCGCTCCTGGTGTCAAGATGAATATCAACGGTACACAGCTTTGTGAGTCTTGGAAGGGCGAGGCTAGATCGAAAGGCGGTGGCTCTATGTACTCTGGTCCGAGTTGAGCTAGAAATAAGAGAAAAAAGTGAGCTTGAAATCTTCTTAGTTTTACTTCACCGCGATATATACTTACATCCGACAAAGTTCTGAACGGCTGGAACTATTTTGTCCGGGCGAAGAGATCTTAAAACTAGAATCCTCTCAAAAGCCGTCAGTTGGTCAAACGGCTTTGGGAAACTCGTGACTTGCGGCTCTTTCGAGTCGTACACGCTTTTCCACTCTTTTATGTTGTTCAGAAAAGATTCTCTTATCCCCTGTAGAAAAGTTTTTAATTTGTAATTTGGAAACTTGATGATAAAAAATATCTGTCCTGATTATATCGTGACAAACCTTAAAACCAGGCACATCTTCCAGTCTACAAATTTCATTCCATGATTGCGGCGGTAACCAGGAACTTGGATTTTTATGTGGATTATCGAGGCCGACTCCACCGGTCAAGATGAACATCCACTGTTCGCGAGACAACTTGTCGTCATTGTTTAGCAAATTAATGACCAATAAGAGCGAGAAGAGAAGCTTGTCCTTCTCGAAAAGAGATCTGCACACGTTCTCGTAAAGCGATCGCGTAAAGTGTTTTTTCAAGTCTCTTATGCGAGCTTCCACTTCTTCTACCGGCTCCGTGTTATCGATCGCCATTTTGAAGAGATTGACAAACCAATTCAGAGAGTATTGATACATTGGGTCGACATTCGCCAAATCGGCTGTTATAAATGCCACGGTTATTAACAGTTATTCTAAGATCGAATTTAAACTATATTTAAGATTAATGTATAACTTTTTTACCCGTAGTAAAGAAAAGAACAGTACTGTAGACAGCTATGGGGGAGTATTGCAATCTAGTCATATCAATGGTTTTCTCCGTCACTTCGGCAGCCGCCTGTTTGACTTGGATTTCATTACTCAAAACTTTCGAGGAACTCAACACTGCAATGGCTTCCTCGTCTTCAAGGATATCTCCTTCGGACGATGACAGCAGCGCCAGAATCTTATCCTCGGTTTCTTTCAACATTCTAAAAACATACGAGAAAAAATACGATAATATTTATTTAAAAAAACCGACTTTAATGCAAACTATAAAGTTTGGAAATTACTTCTTGTTAGCGGCTCCTTGAATGATCAACGAGTTCTTCTCAGACTCCAAATCCGGTCTCTCTTTCGCGACGACTATTCCCAAAAGCTGGTCCTCCAAACCGCTCGATGTTATCATAAAGTTTATCAGAGTGACCTTAACAATGATTTCCGGTAGGTAGTGAGGGTTGCGCAATTTCGTCGTTATGTACAATCTAGACAAACAGAATTCACGACGATGCAATTAAAAGTTCGAGTCGGAAGAGAAACTTTCGGCTGCTACTCAGCTGCTTACATATAGTTTTAAAGAAAACAAAATTACCTAAAGTCGTGATTATACTCGACGACGGTATCGCCGAGTTTTATGCACAAGGCGCCGCCTTGTCTAAAAGTTTGTTTCATCAGTATAGGCTCCAGCATAGCGTCGAGCTCTTCGCCGATGTTTTCCAGCAGAACTGGCTGACCGAATTGAATTGCGTTTTCTAAGACTCGAGGGTAATCGTTTTGGCTCAGCTTGATTATGCTCAAATTGTTGTCCCTTTCCATGTTCTTTATCCATTTATTTGCTTGGCTCTGAGGGTCGATCATGAGAGGCCAACGTCGCGAGTTTCTGAGATAAATTTTATATTGATGAAATTACGAATTAAAAAAACAAAACTTAATTTGGAAAATACGATAAATTCATTTACTTGACGATTATCCCATTGTCCACGGAGAAAGTATCAGTAGGCAGACCAAAAATATTCCACGATCTAATCAAAACCGGAACGCCCAGAACGTCTCGAAGCTGGAACTCCTTCGTACAAACGATTTCCAATTTTGTGCAAAGCTCGACCCAAGATTCGATCTGCTTTACTCTATAGGGTGTCGTAAACGCTCCTAAATACGCGATGACACCAGAGGCTATCATCACGTCTCCAGTTAGACGATCGTATCTGAAAATTCATAACAATAACGATTCGTATCTAAATAACTGAAAACCCTTATTTCACGACTTACCTCTCGCCGAGTTCCTTGGCATTATTCGACCATCGCGTGTATTCGCCACCTAATCCGCCGATCAATTCCTCGGCGCGCTTGAGCTTCTGCTCGCAGTCTGTTACCTTATCCATCATAGACTGGTAATCCGCTTTGCGCTTTTTCAGATCGTCCTCCAGTGTAGCGAGGGCCATCTGATACCGAAAACCACAACAACATCAAGAACAATTCAATATACCTTCTCCTATACATATACTCTCATTAAGTATACCTGAACCTTCCGCAGCTCTTCTCGCTTGGTATCCAACTTGGCTATCGCTTCGTTGTAAACCGCTTGAGCTTCGGCCAATGCTTTTTTCTTCGGCGCGACGACTTTTGCGACTTTATCATACTCCGCAATGGCGTAGACCCACTTGCAGAGACCCTCGCAAGCCGTCGAAGCGCTCTTTATCTTCTCCGGATCGAAGTTTACATTGGTCAGGTATTCTCGACGAATTCTGTCGATGACCTTCTCGGGAATATTGTCCTTGTCGAAGCTCAACAAGGTGTCCAGGAACTTGACGTCGCTCAAGACCTTGAGGGAGACCTTCCAGTAGTCCTCCGCCATTCGACCATCAGGCTGTTGGATCCTTTCTGGTTTCATTTCTTTCAAGATACAGACGCTCTCCATCACGAGCTTGACACCAGCCGGTGGATTCTTCATCGCCTTGACCACTGCGATGTCCGTTGGTGTCAGGATATCCAAAGCAGCTTGGGCTTCTTTCAAGATCGGCATGGCTTCGGCCAAGTTCGCGTCGCACTCTGCCTTTATCTCGGCTGCTTTACCAGCTACTTCCTATAATTCAATCATAACTCGATGTATAGCGATAATTTATGGATAAGTTATACTTATATGAATGAGTAAATCGTAAAACAAACCATAGCAGCTTCCTCGTCGATCTTAACGATCTTCTCGACTTCCGCGACATCCGCGCTCTCCTTCTCGACACGAGTCAATATCGTCTGCACTTCTTGAGTAGCTTTGACCAGTTTAGGTTGCAGTTCTTTCAGAGTGTCTTGCATCGCAGCCACATCGCGTTGCGTTCCATCCAAACGGCCGAGACCACCCTCGTAGCGAGTTTTGCTCAGAGTAATTTCACTGTCATTGAAAAACGATGAGTTTTTCAACTCGCATTAAAATATGTACGAAATGAAAATTATACACTTTACCTCCTCTTTTTAGCCAAAAGGTCCTTAAACGTGCTGATAAGTTCCAAGTAAGAAGTCGGAGTGACGTAGGTATGCCTTCCAAGTCGTTCCAAGAATTCCAGACTGAGAGTTTGAGTCGACACGTGGAAGTACTGGCACATGTCTATGGCTGCCTTACGCTCGAGATCAGTGAGCTTAATCTCGCCGAGGAACTTCATGGCCACCGCCGAAAGCGCGTCTTCCGGCCAAGGCTACGTATAGAAACAAAGCTTGCGATCGATCATTGCTTCTTAACCATATAATAAATCTTATAAAATAATCATGCATCAATCACCTGCATCCAATCGATCGTACAGCAATTGACAAGAGCCGGAAACGTCCTGATCCTGTTCCTGAAAGCGTCGCCTATCGGCGACATGGCTACGACTATGTGCAGCTGCTCACGAGCTGTTTGTACGAAGAGATTGAAGAGTGCGACGGGACTTCCGTCGGTCTGCATCGATCTCTCGCGCTGACGATCTATCTGACGCATCTTCTCGCAGATCTCGGCTTTCTCTTCGTTGTTAAAGAGATTTGGTACCTAAATTTAAAAAAAAAAAAAAACGTAATACATTGCACGAACGAACAATCACAACGTGAAAATAGAATACCTCTCCAGTGTTCAGCATATTATTGATGTCCTCCAGAAAGCTCTCCTGCTTGATCTGCGTATCGGTAAACAGAAAGGTCGAGTGTAGCTCGTTCGAAGTAGTCTTCAGAAGTATCTTCTTGATATCCTCATGCCAGTCGTGAGTCCCGTAAGTCTTGGTAATTTCCACCTGGTGTACCTCGTAGTCGCAGATGTGAGAGGCGAGTCTCGTCAGAGATTGACGGCCAGAACCACCGACAGCCACGAGTAAAGCGTGAGATCTTGGCTGCTTTATGATTCGAGCGATCTTGGAGAGATGCTCGATAGCGAAGCGGAATAAAACGAGGTTCATCGGCTTTTTCGTCATCGAGTTGTACTCGCTGAGGTAGTTCTCGACGATACTACGCAGAAGCTCGAGGTCGGAGACTTCTTGGTAGAGACGAACGTCGGCCTTTGGATCAACGAAGTCGCAGTAGACGAGCTTGCGAAGCTCGCTTTCGCCAATCTGAATATTTTTACAATTTACGTTTTACCTATAATATAGTTCGTTGTATAGATTCGATTTTTTTTATAACGAATGCTTACCACCGTCGTCTTTTCATTTTTCAGCTCGGCAAACATCTCGTCCAAGTCGATTTCCATTTTCTCGACGAGAGTCGTGCGTATCTGCTGAATGAGCCAATCGATGTCGCTCTGCTCGACCAATCGATCGCCGAATACACGGAGCACCTCGTGAACCCATAGCTTTTTCATGCTTTCGAGGGTCGGCATTGTCTCCGGGACCGACAATAGGACGCCCTGATGGCATTTACAATAAAAGCTCATTGTCTCGTTTTCTTTTTCTCAGCAGCACACTGAGATAATATGATATATAGAATTACCTGAATCACTCGAGAAAAGTCGCGAAGGTTGAATAGGTAATGGGATTTCGCCGGAGTGGGTAAGAGGAATTCGAGACTCTTTTTGTAAACGTCTAGTGTTGCCAATACTATTTGGTCGATGCAAGGATCGAATTCTTTGCTGAAACCTCTGCATTAACCAACGTTATTATTTATTAGTAAAAAAAATTATATGAATTTATATGTTTTTAAAGTACGCTTGCCTCGTATCGAGATGCCAAAGGATGATTTTACTGAAAATAGCAATCATAACGTCATCCTGAAATTCTGAGATGGTAGTTACGAAAAAGTGTCGTTTGAATCTCGGCGTGACGTCCTTTCCCCCGCTGACGGGTGGACTCATCGCGCACATCAACTGGAGCTCGATCAGTTTGATCGCCGTTGCATCTTTTCTATCGTACCTGATGCACGAGAATCCCATTCATAATTATGAAGCAATCGAAATTGAAAAATTAGATAATCGTTACGGGGATAAACGTTATTTTACCACTGCGAATGATCCAACCACTGTCTAAGCAATTCGATCGCAGGTTGTGCCCCGTATTCCTCCTTCATCGGCATGGACACATCGTCCACGAATACGACCCATCTCTTACCCACCGGCGGACCATACACTCCTTTTCTCCTTTTGTCCAACTTGCTCATGATGATATCCTGCGTCTGATTGGCCGATGTTTGTGCCGAGAAATTGATGAACAGCGGCTTGTATACTGCTGTGTTGTTCTTCTTGAGCAAAAAGTCCGTCGCGTAGACTGATTTTCCGGTTCCAGTTGGCCCGACGAACAACACTGGCTTCTGGTGTTGGATCAACAATTGGAACAGAGTCGTGTAGCGGATCGTCTCGACCGTCGGCACGATTATCTGGTTCACCGGTATGTCTCGAGGGATCGGTGGGACGTTCTGCAACTCGTCCGACCATAGCTTCCATTTACCTTTGCCCTGCGATTTTCCAACGATTAAGTAACGGAGTTCTGGATTGTATTAGTGTGTTTATGAAAATAATAGAGGACCTCTTTGATGAACTTGTAGTCGAAAACCAAGCCGTCTTTGGGCATGACGAAGATGTACGGTTTCGCCGGAGGTTGAACTGGCTCCGTTAAGCCGAACTTAGTTGCCAGAGACGTCGGAAATTCTTTCTCTAAAAGTCCACGGAAAAGGACGCTGAATGTCTCCCTGTCCTTTGCTACCAACGTCCCTCCCATTGCCCAGATACAAGAGAAAAAGAAGGATCCCTACGATTACGGGTTAATCAAGAATTACAGCTAGATCATACTGTGTCAAATTGTAAAGTGATTGAAAATGTTTCGGATTCATTACTTCTATCTGTGCTCTAAGATCCAGTTCGTTCGGAACTTCAGTCATGTTTTCAGCTCTGTAGTCGTCAAGGAAACAGTCCATTAAGTAAGTGACGGACTGTATGAGATTAGTGTCGGGCATAGGACACATTTCCTAGAAAAAAAAACAATTACTTTCGATACTTCGTATATGAAAAAACTAATTGCATGTTGGTATAAATCAATAAATATACGCACAGTGAGGCCGCATCGTCTCAAAAGATACAGAATGGGCTTACAAAATCTTAAGAAGAGAGACTCGTACAGGAAAGTCCGCAGCCACTGAGTCAGTAGAGGTGGTGTCTTTGCTATCCACGATTTTAAAAGTGGCTCCCAACCCAGACTCGACGGATCCATATAAATCATACCTGATGGCAATGTATTCATCAGCCTTCGTTATACATTATCGTTACAAAATTAGGCTGCTTAAAAACTTTAAAACAAATCTCACCGCAACGCGACACAGTCGCAGGTGAGGCGGCCTCGAGATCCATCGTTTCGAAAATTAAATTCGTCGTTGGTGCCAATTGTATAATCTCACCGCTCATGAGACACAGTTTCTTGTTGTCATCGAGCACGGTGTTCATGTTCTCAATCCAAACTGCGTCAATGGGTCCGTCGAATACGAGCCACTTGCGATTGCTGTTCGTGGACGTAGCGAAAGCCCGATAACTGATGGCTAGAATTCCGTCCTGCCATTCATGCGACGCCTGATCGAATTGTCCGTACAGCTGACCGATAGTTATCGATTTCGGGTTGATTACAGTTATTTCGACCTTGTGCTCGTTCATTAGCTTCTGAATAATGATTATAGGTATTTTTATATACGTATACAGATTGAAAAACCTTTCAAAAGTATTAAACAAAAAAAAAAGTATTACTCGTTCCTCGCAGAGTTCCAAAGCAGCAGCCAATATTCTGTAGGCTGTGGACTTTCCTCCGAACGGATGACCGACGATCATGAAACCATGACGGACGATCATCATCTCGTAAATCTGTTGGATTTTCTTCAGGAACGACGGTGTGCATTGAATATTAGCTCGAGTACATGCTTCCATAGTGCACTCGTTCAGGTCTGTATAATCTGCTTCGGGTAGGATCACGTTGGGGAATAGATCTGACATGATTCCCTACAGTGTGCGTATGAACGAAATCGATTGTTACAAATATCTTGAAAATAAAAGTTATAATAAAAAAAAAGTAAAAGCTCACGTTAAATAGCGGCACGTCAGGATTCAAGAATTTCGGCAAATTAACGTCCCTGATACTTCTCAGTATTAAGATGTCCTCGCTCTCCTCGGGATACTTTAATTTCAAATTGCCCGCGGCAGTGAGAACCGACTTGACAGCCCTCATTCCGTAGTCGTAATGACTCTGCGTCGACAACTGCTCCGAGCACAGACGATAAGCCGTGACAATTTTCACCGAAAGTGGCCTCGCGTTATGGAAGCCGAAAGAGTACAGTGTGTTCTCGGCTATCAAACCGTAATCCGGCACCTAGTACACAAAATAATAACACATTTTTTAGATAAAAAGTGCACTTCGTGTGGATTATAATTATTGAATAATAACAGTTTTTTAATATATATTTGTACCATCATTGCGACCGAACGGAACAAAGCCTTGAGATTATCAGGCAGTTCCGATCTTCCAGCATATCCTGGATTCATAGTAATGAATATAGCACAAGTCGGGTCTAAGGGCAGCTCTGTGCCTTCGAACGTCAGCGAAGATTGGCCAGCGTTTATCGCTCGCTGTATAGTCAAAATTTGCTGAGCCACGACTGACAAGACCTCGAGGTCGATGCGATTGAACTCGTCGAAACAGGACCACGCACCCGATGCCGCTAGTCCCTGAATTCATTTGTCCATTTACAACAAATTCTTCTCGTAAAAAAAAGAAAGTTCAATGAAAAAAGAAACACAAAAATTTACCTTGAAAAACTTGCCAAGCGCGATGTAATCCAGCCCATCGGAGCAATTGAACACAACGCACTGCTTAGCCACAGCTTTGGCCAGATCCTTAGTGGTCTCGGTTTTGCCAGTACCAGCCGGTCCCTCGGGTGCACCTCCGAGATGCAAGCTCAGCGCTCCGAAGAGCGTCCGGTAGCATCGATCGGTCAACGGCGTTATCACGAGCCTCGATGTATTTCCGAGATACTCGTAGCCATAGGCAAGCGAGGCGTTTATCATCATCGTCATTATGTTGTGATCCTGCGGGTACAACATCGGGGAAATCGATTAGGCGAGTTTGCGGGAAAATTTGCGCTGCTGCAGGTGAAAACTTACGATCCAGTAGTATCTCATCTGACAGATCCACTTGAAATCAGTGACGCTCGTGACCTTTTGCTCGTGGAGACCGACTAGAACGTCCCTTGCGTGCACGTCCAGAGTTACTAATGCCTCTGCAATCAATTAAATTCGATGAAATAAAAAAAGAAAAAAATTTGATAATATAGAGTGAGAAATGTATACCGAGAGTCGTGCGATTTTGCGAGGACAATTTTCCGCGCACAAGTTTGACAATCTCGCCGAGCTCGTAGTTGCAGCGCTCGACGTACTCCTGTAAGCCCTGAGGCGCTTTCGGAATAGCACTGGTTATATCGCTCGTCCAGTAAAGCTGCGAGATGCAGAGGATCGTCTGTCCCGGCCACTCCAACACCCACTCGCTTCTGGCTTTTGTTGGGTAGGCGTTTTTTGCTCGGATCACCTGTTACTCGCAAACTTATCGTTATAGACTCGACTTTTGGCGGTGAATTAAAGTTTTCGTTTCTTTTTTTTTCTGCTTATTTTGTATTTTACCTGGGCTCGGACGCTCTTTTTCATGTACATTTCGAGCTCGACCAGCCACTTTTCGACCTGACCCTTAGCCGCGGACGTGTCGATGATATCCTCCAGATCGACTTGTTCATTTTCGGAAGAAATCATGGACGTGACCTCCATGTTTTCAGTGAAATTGAGTTTCGCTATTCCCTCGAAGCATTTCTTCAAGTGAGGCTGGACTCTAAATATTGTATCAGTGATTTATACGCACTGTAGAACGCATCTATCTTGAGAGAAAATTAAATTTCATATGATTTGTATGAAAAAGAAATATACCGTGTCGGGTCTTTCGTTTCCGAGAGTATTTCCAGTAGCTCGTCGTTCGACAAAAAGAAAAATCTCGGGAAGAAGAGCCGCTTCTTTTCCAGGTAATCGTTCAGTCCCTTCTGAATCAAATCCAGCAAATTCGTGGACTTCTTGAGGCGGTCGAGCATCTTATCGATTTCCACGACAAGCATGACTTTCGGGTCAACCACTACGCTGGACATTATATCCCTCCATATCTATAGATACATATGAACGAGAGAAAGTTTGAATTACGATCGATACGATATTAGGTATTACGAAATAATAAGTTGGAATCTCCAAACTCTTTATTTTTTTGTATCATCGATGTAAACGCAATTTCAAGAAACGTATAGTCTATACGCGGTTAAAGTTTTAGCACAAACTTTGTCGACTGCGCTGAACCGACGTCCTTCCTCGGGCATCTGCTGTTGTATATCGGGCGAAGAAAATATAGGCTCGAGATACATCCACGTAGCTTGCACCTTGAGCCAGTAATCCATGATGTCTTGAAGCAAATACAGTTTAGCTTCCCATTCCCTAGATTGAAAAATTTCCTTGAGATTTACATATTTTCTCTTTGAAATTGCATTTCTATATAGTCGCGTGTAAAATATAGTTGTACAGCTTACAAAGTTTCCTTTTCGAACGGCTTGATGTAAAGCGAATTTTTCATCGTCTGAGCTTTCGTCAGATGATCGTCCAGAAGTAACTGAATATCATCGACACTCGCGATGACATATGTGCCGGTATCGCGGTACGGATTAACGATGAATTCGACGTCAGTCCAGTCGGCGTGCATTTTCAACAGAGCTTTTTCCAAATTGCTCTCTTTCGTCGCTGCCTCGGATATACCCTCGAATTTCGGCACGTAGTCGTCCAGTCCGAAATCGATGATCTAAAAAAAAGGGCTCGCAATCTCGTTATAGTTATTATACAATAATTTAACCGAAGTTACGCGAACAATTAAAAAAAATTCACCTTCAGCAGCGTCATGTTGGAGTCGACCTTGATAGGAAAGCCGACAATTTCGGAAACCTGCTCCCAGTGCCTTGCCTTCATTCCGGGATTACCAAGGGTCATGATGAGCGACATGTGCTCCCGGAACTCTTCGATCGTCGACCTGACGGTTTCGGCTAATTTGCGCACCAGAGGCTCTTGGAAGGCTTTTTCTAATTTTAACACCGAGCGATAGGCCGTGCCCGACTCGGCTTCTATTGTATCCGGGTCGTAGCTGCCCACCATCGAGCTCATCCACTTCTCGTGACTCGACAGAAACTCGCAGGCCGCGTCGTAGAACTTTTTGTACGGACCTAGTTTGTCAGCTATCTGAGCTTGATGACGTTGAAAAATTAAAAATCTTAATAGAACGATAATGCGCGAGGTTATAATATGCTTGATGATAAAAATTTATTTCAACCTTCTTTCTGAGAGGATACTGCGATATTTCCCAGCCGAACATCTGCTCCTCTTTATTGAACTCGTCTATAGTTTCCATAGCGTTAATTAATCGAGCTTCCAGTCTATCGGCTTTTTTCTTGTAGCGGAAAATTTCCTCGACGTTGCCCCAGTATTGCATTTCATCGCAATGCTTCGCGTAGGTCTGCAGGTCTTGACTGAATTTCTGTATCCGCAAAGTGAGAGCCTCTTGATACTCGCCGGTTTTGCTCGCAATTATTCGACGATGCTCCTCGAAAACCGACGGCATTCGATGATACCTGAATTTTTTTTTTTCATTCAATTACCATCATTTATAATTGATTCTCATCAATTTCAGTGTTTTATTTATACGTATGTATATAAGTATAACAGAAAAAAGGAGCGACCTTTACCATTGAAAAGCAAAGTTGTTGGTTTTAATTTCCACAGAAGTCAAGGGCTTGTAATCAGAGAGGAATGAAATGTATTTGAGGATCTCTCGTAGTCTGTCTTCCAAATTGAAAGACATTTCGCTCTCGGCTTTTTTCACAAAGATGCCGAGTTCCATCAGCTCGGAAGTATTCGGCGGAACACTTAGCGCCTGATCTGCCATGCTTTGATACTCCTCTCCAATACTAGAAATATTCGCGGAACAAAAAGCTTAAGATAAAAAAAATAGAAGCTCGTACTTATACCTATAATTCAATCAATTTTCGCAACATAACTTACATTTTAGATTTCGTCTGATAATCGCTGATCATCTTGTTCAGTAACATCTCCTTACAGCTGTTGGCAGCTTGCGACATGTGGAGCATCAAGTCCTTCTTGTGAACCTCGAAGAGGCCGATGTGAGCCGTCTGATCGAACTCCAATAGAATGTTCCGTGAGAGCTGATGGTATTTTTCAATTAGTTGGCCGTATTCGTCGAAAGAGCGAGGCGGCTCGGCGTTTAAGAACGACTCTACGAACGTGATTTCCTCTCGATTAATCAGATTTACGTACTTGTCGAATTCCCGGACTTGGATCTCAGGGCCGACTTTGTGCTTTTCTATCAGCTTGACGATGCTTTTGCCGTGTGCAGCTAATATGTCTTTAGACACGTCTGGCTAGACACAGGATGATGTGTTAGTTTATATTAGGGTGTTAATCAAATTCGCTTTGATATGGAAGTATTAGTTTGCTGGAGAAATTCGTTTCGGTCTATCTACCTTTAAGTTTTCGTGCGTCGTAATACTCGTAGCTTGCAGACAGTCGAAATCAATGCGCTTGTGCTCGTTAACTGCCTCGAGAAGCGAATTTAACAGCATGACAAAAGTGTCGCAAAAAACTTTGAACGAGGGCTCGAAACCAATGCATTGATTTCTCGCTACGACGTTAATGTTGAAAGCGCAACTGCACCGCTGTTCGAAGATAAATGAAAAGAAAAGAAAAAGAGTAAATTTTATAAACGCGTTTGTTGTGTACTTATTTTTCGAAACTTTTATTCACCTCGGCGTTGATCAGGAAATCCATGTAATCGTCGATAGATTTAAAGCAGAGAGATCTTAGCTGATCTTCCATTATCGTAGCAAGACAGTTGAATAATTTCACTGCGTCGTCCTCGTTTTTGTCAATCTGCAGTATACCTTTTCGTTGAGCCTAATGGTAACGCGTTAAAAGCATAAAAGTAATTTTACACGAATCGTAATAAACGATAATATATTATACTTGTGAATAAATAAAGCTCGTTTACATTACGAAAAATATTGATTATCTTAGTGATCCATCTCTCGTCGAGCTGTTTCTTTGTACTTTTCACCATTTGCGAAAATAAGTAGTCGAATGTCATTAGGTCGTACGATTTCCCGTATGATAAGAATGACTGCTTATCTATCTGTCGTATCGTGCTAAAATTTGTTTCGAAATTAAAAAAAAAAGACTCTTTTCGATTACCACGAAGTATACATACACGTCAAAAGTGCAATATTATTAATCGATATAGAGTTTATTACTCGAATTCGCGAAACCAAAAATCCAAGGACTTTCGAATGCTAGGATGATACAACATCAAAGACTTCTCGATCTTCCTGCGTCTCCTTTGGAATTTAATTTTCTGCTCTGCCGTCATGGAATTAAACGCATTCTTGCGTTTCTGCAGTGAAATAGTCATTTCATGAGTAAGTATTCTACATTATGCGTTTCAAACGTTCTTCATTATAAATAAATTAAAAAAAAAAAAATAATACCACAACCTGCACTGGATCGTTCTCGTTGCTCGCAAAATCCTGCAGTACGAAATCAACGACCGACTTCTTAACGCTCAGAATGTAGTTTTCTTTGATCTCTTGAACGACCACCGCCGTTATGCTCTCGAAGCGAAGCCTCCAGTTTTTGGGAACTAAATTTAGAATCGCCTCGAGAACAGCAGGATCGAGAGGCGATATGTGGGAGCTGTCTATGCCGTGTGCTATGTAATGATAGTATCGAAGCAACTGCGCGTCTTCTTCAGTTATTAGATTTCTCGTGAAATTACTGCCGGATCTTTTGATGTGTTCGTCCTGCTTTTTCACTATGGTCTTTATCAACTTATTGCGAAATTCTTCTCTTTTGCGTCGCAAAGACGTGTAACAATTCGCCGTGAACACCATCTCCCTTTCTTTCTTTCTACGCGACGACGAGTTCTTATTGATTCTAAAAAATATTTCAAGAGTCACTACTGTGTGTATGTGTGTGTGGAGGAATTTTAAAAAAAGTTTGATTTATAAACTTTAAAGTGATGTATACCTCGATAATTTTTCCTTCGAAGAATCGATAAGTGGCTGGGGCGAATCGAATATGGAAAACTCGGTGAGGACATTGTCGAGGAGCTCGTTGTGTTTCCTTTTTTGACCGACTATCTTTTTCAATTTTTCAACTTTAACCTCGTACGACTCACCGAACAAACTTCTCTTCTCGTTCATGATTACTCCGTGTTTTTATATTAAAAAAAGAAGAAAACAAACAAAGTGTAAAATCATATTGTTTTTGCTACACCTACTGGTACTGTGTGTACAATGAAGACAGAAGGAATAGGTTAATATCACGCGGAGCGTTTGTTTCCATAGTAATATTAGATCACCTGCTGGTTGCTAGGACGTGTTAATCCAGGTGCAAAGATCCTCCTTTTCAAAAAGCTGTATTTCATCAGTATTAGGAGATATTGGAAAAATGTGCAAGGTATGAACAATATATAAATGAAAATAAACGAGAATTATCTTCTTTCTTTAAATATATTTAGCTATACACTGTACAACAATTTAAAATTGAATGTTCATGTTTATTATAATATACACATATTATACTCTCTCTCTCTCTCTACGTCGCGCGCTAGAAAGCAAAATCGTGAACAGTAATAGTACGAAAAATTATTCTTATTCATCTTTCGTCGACACATCGAGTAACAAAATATCCATACCTAATCAATTAACATTATACATACTTATGACTTACATTACATATCGGTGATTGTCGCTCAAATTATATAACTTTTATTTATTTATTTATTTATTTTTTTTTCATTCTTAATCTTGATCCCATCGCATGCGGGGAATCCCTAATTGATGCGTGTCATCGTCTCTCTTTCTATATATAGGTATAAGTAAAGTGTACATGTACATATATACGCTACAACCGAATGGTAATTTTGTTTCATTGCAAACGCAGACGACTATACTCGTATTATGTTTGAGACTCAAGAGAAAAACGTTACGAAACAATCGCATAATACAAAAGTTACAAAAAGCTACGTCCTAATATCTCTCACGCTGAAAATCCGTCGGAAGAGGAAGTACGTAAGTATTTTATCTCTCCCAGAAAAATGAAGAAAACTGTACAAAAAAAAAACAAACAAACAAATTCGTCTCTCTACAATAGTATGATAATATAATTGTACAAGCCTTTTTTTTTGTTCCTTTTATCTCTGTATATAATAGGTCCCCTAATCCAAACACGTGTATACAAGATAAAAGTATGTATATATTAGAAACACGGACGCGTCGGAAGGAAGAGTCTTTGTCGAGGTATGTATGTATGTATATATATGTATATAAATAATTATAAACAATAATATATGCATCGTTATTACGTCGAGTAAAACATAAGTTCGTAAAAGAATATAACATTCGACAGCTGGTACTGCTGCAGGAGAGGACCGATTCGCGGAATATACAGTACAGAGAGGAGTACACACGCTATACATATCGCGTTGAACGAAAAGCCGCAGAATTATTGATTTTCTTTCACGCGGCTTATTAATGCCGCGGAAAAAGAATTATTACACCAGATTGCGTATCTTGTATATATATGTGAGTATGTGTCTCCGCGTATGTACATCAGGTATATGTGTATGTCTGTATGTATTATATATACGGAAGAATTCATCGTTATACTCCATCTACTATACACTCGCGGATCGGAATATATATTATAATGAGCGTGTTCTCAGCGAATTTCTTTTTATTCTGATGTGAGTGCGTTTTTTTTTTGTATCTTTTGCTGCGATGGGTAAAGAGGTATATATAGATGCATCATTGTTAGCAACGACGACGACGTATAATAATACTACGTACAACACACACGAGGTGTATACGTACGAACGAGGTGTATAGCCTCTATAATAGCTTTCCCAGCTGGAATAATCGATATTTCGACGCTTTTATATATGTATATAAGTACCTCGACGGTTTGACCAAACACACTTTGGGAGCTTGACGCGGTTCTTTGCGCAGTTTATTTACTTTTTTTTTTGCATGTCATATCATATACTTAGCGGCATTTTATTACTCATACTTGATTGATTCGCGATACATATAATAGTGTGTTTTTAATTGCTTGTCTTCTGTGTCACTGCAACTTAACTGTTATTGCATTAGATTCTTTTATACATTCAAAGTAATTATGCAGCTCTGCTGAGTAGTTTGTAGACTTTTTAACATCGTCCTTTTCTTTATAGTATAGAATTTAATCTTGTACATATAGAATTTATTGTAGTTATACACCATCAGGTTTGTTAGAATCGTCGCTTAGAATTTTGTTGGAGCAGGAATTGGGTCATTCGCAGTATACATCAAGAGGCTGTGGACACCATTGGAAGCTTCGCAAAATAATTAAAATATAGAAAAGACAGAAATGCAGGCTACCAAAATTATGACCCAATTTTACACATTATCCAAGTGTATGCATATATATACTAGCTTAAATTAACTCTCCCGTTCATTACACATCAGATAAACAAAATAATCTTTCGTATATATTATAATATGCGTCGCGCATCTATACGAAATTTTGTACACTCGCGCAAATTTTCAGTCGCGGCACCTAATACGTATAATAATAGATAAAAAAATATATACTGCACGTACTATAGCTATACAAAACTCGAAATTAAAAAGAAAAAAAAAGTAGACTATATATATATGTTATAGCTTGCGAGCCGGGTATAATAAAACGATCAAATATTTCCTTTGACGCTCGCTGACAATCAGAACAGTCCAAATAAACGTACGTGTTTGTCCCCGGAATTTCTCGTCAATTGTCAAAGCGGGGTGGTGGTAGTAGTAGTATAGGTAGTGTTGCGCGGTGGTTCTCTCTCTGTCGTGTGGGTATGTATCTCTTTTAACCGGGAGAAGACAGCCCCCGGGTAGGAGAGTTTGATCAGCTACTCAGCCGCTCGGCAGCAGTCGGTTAAGGTCTCGTGAAGCGATACCGGAACGGTTGCGTCCATGCTAGCAATTCTAGATGAGGGAAGAAAACACAGATTTTCTTTTGTAGAATATTGCTCGATCGATTTTATCGCATCAGCTGTGTGATGTCTACTTATTTCCCGTATATGTTATATACTCAAGCAGTGTGCATTGCTCGAACTCAAAGCTGGACTATATAGATGATTGTGAGACAATGACTTTCGAGTTGTATAGGAATTGCTTTGTGGAATATACTATATTTGTCTACGCAGCTATGTATATACGCTTTGCCAAACATCTACAATACAATCAGTCGGAATAATATTTTTTCTTAGGTATACTTTCATCGCGTTTTCTCAGATAATTATACGGATGCTTAATTTATAGACTTTATCGTTTGGCGTTTGTGTGATTTATGGAACATGCGTTTGATATACAATATAAATATCGTATTTTCTATTCTAATTTACTTTAATTATGCATATTTCCATTTACTCGATAACTAATTTATACTTCATGTATACTCTATAAGCTACTCTATAAACTACACACACACACACAGTAAGATTCAAACATATCGCGTAAAAGAAGCATACCATCAAAAATCGCACAGTTTTTCACCAATATCCATTAGCAATATTGTACATACATTATATCTTTTGTTCTATATAAAATGTTCACAAAGAGATGTGTGTATTATAGTGTCAGAGATATGCCATTGTACATTATAAACTCGGCTTGAAATAAGATAAAATCTCCGATTATTGCTACTTTGCGTTTTGTACTTGATGGAACGATCCGACTGCGCATACTTTCGCGAATACGTGTATACACATCACACACACACACACACGCACATACAGAAGTCTAGAAAATTTAAATGATCGTGTCAAGCGTATGTAACAAAATGAGATACAGAAACAAAAAGAACGTCATATATACGCAATATATAATGGAAGATCGAGCGATAATAAACTGGTGTCCGCGAAAGAGCTCTTTGGCGTTTGTATATTAATGTCAGTACAGATAGTTAGTATGTATGTATATTTCAAAGCTTGTGAAAGAGAGACAGAGAATAAAGAGAGTTCGTATACATAAGCGCTACTGGTGTATGTATATATGTAAGTACAGCATAGAGTTGACTATAGGAGCTTGATATACCTACAGTATACTACAGTAGCATAACAATAAGCCTCTCTACGTTTTGCAACAAATGCGTCTCCTCAAGTGTTTTAATATGAATATATGCGACTGCAGCTCTCGGCGGTGTGAGTACACAAATGTTTATACATGAGTTTTTGCAGCTTTTGTTCTCTACTTCTACAATGATGATGATGATGATGACGATGATTATTATTATTATTATTGCAAGTATGCGTGTGTTTGTCGTGTAAAAAAGAAATATATAAGAGAGTGAGAGAGTCAGCAAGCAGTGATGTGGATGGATTTCGTTCCCATTTTCGTGTGCAGTAGTATCTAAAAAAAGCTCGTCTGATGATGATTCACACTCTTAAGATTTACCATTGTTGTTGAAACATGGAAAGACCGCGTTCCAGACGCGATTGCAGAAGCCACGTGCCCGGTTGTTCCAGCCGGTTATCGTCTGGCTACCTTTGAATTTGTTACCTGTGTGTCAGTCATATAGCGACAAGTTTTTGTTATTATCGCTTCTGATAAGAATTCTGAGTGGACGATGTTTGTTCGGGATATATTACTGGGTTCTTGGATTTCGATAGTATATAGGTGGGATTATAGGATGAAAGGAAAAATATTATAATATTATACACTATATACGAATGTTTGTCGACTTACTTTCTCCGCTGGTTTTGGCATTCTGCGAAATAAAGAGAAGGAAAAATCGTTAACACTATACCTGCATTTTAAAAAAAAAAAAGCTCATTCTCCGAAGCTTTTATGTATATACTACAGCGAAAACTCACTTGCTCGGCCCTTCGGTTAGCCTCCAGAGTAGCAGTCTCGATAACCTCGGATACGAACTTGCTGGTCTCCTTCATGAGCTCCTCATCTTTCTTAAACGCCGCCTTCCTCTCCTCCAGCGTTCCTCCAGTGCTTCCATCGAGGAAGCTCTTGTCGTGGTCGTCGGCAACCGGCGATGTAAACGACAGCTTCATCCTCACGCTCATCTTATCTTTTGTTTTTTTTTTCTCACAGAGAGTTCGCAGAGTTTCTGCGGAGAATCGTCGTCTCCTCTATTATTGCATTACGCTGCGGTGAGACAGACGAGGCAAGTGCTGTTTATTGGAGACGCGCTGCTGAGTCTTGTGTGTTGCGGGGGATTGGAAGATCCGAGATAGGAAGACGACACGAGAAGGGGAATATAGTGTAATTAGGGCAATTCATCAAGTTCTGTATTATTGAGGCGTAAATGTCTCAGAGATTAGAGCTGTTCGCGGAAATATACTCTTTTATTTAACTTTAACGACAAAAATTTTAAGAATAATACACACGACGATGAAAATAAGTTAAGGGGGTGCGAGGATAAATGGAGCGTATAAAGGGTGTATATTCGTATACACAGTGTGCGTACGTGTGTATATTAAACAACTCACGAGAACTGCTGCATGAGGACGATCGACACGGAGATCGAGCTTTTGCACTCTCTCTTTCTTACTATTAAGAAAGAGGGAAAGAGGGAACGAGAGAGTGATGAGAAAGAAGCTTTGTAAGCCCCTGGGCAATCAGAGCTGTCGCACGATGATCGCCACCTGTGGCTGCACGCACATCATCAGCAGCTTATTCTCCCCGGAATCCAAACTCTCCCGACGATATCCCTCCGAGCTTTACTTTCAATCGTACTACCTAATGCGGCGGTGTGTATACTTGTCACACAGGTACACACTGCAGGCTTCACGACAGGTATGTATACTAGAGCATCGAGCCAACCGCGCACTGACTCATGTTCCGGGACGACCGACTCTTTCTCTCTCTCGCTTTTACACTACCCCTCTATCTCTCTCTCTCTCTCTTTTTCCCCGGACAAAAGAAAGAAGCTCGTACACACCGAGAGCTTGCGGGCGAGTAGTTAATGATCGCGTCTGCCCTGGCCCGTCCCTGACTACTGAGGCTCGCTCGAGTCGTGCGCTGCTGCTATCAGCGGTGCTGGTGGTGGTGGTGGTGGTGGTGGCGCCTACTCTCTCTCTCTAAGCTCTATACACAGCTCGAGTCGACGCATGCGCGAGTCGACTGTATGTGTGTGTGTGTGTATAGGTATACATGTAGTATGTAGGTGTCCCAAGCCAACCCCGGCGACCCCATGAATTTTCGTCAAGCCGTGCGAGAGACTAATCGACGCGACTGAGCTTTCTCTCTCACCGAGCTGTGCTCGTCGTCGGGTTTATATTATGTATAAAGAGAGGTGTGCTGTTTATGCTCGCACGTTCTTTTTTTTTCTCTTGGGGGCGAGACATAGAGGAGCTATTTACGGGTCGTAAGGGATTGATATGGTATACGTGTATGTGTGTGTGTGTGAAGGGGAGTATCGAGGCAGTGCGATGCTGCAGGTGGATGCGGCCAGCCGAAAAGCCAATATAATGTTTCTGTTCTTTTTGGTTAGGGAAGAAAAGAGATGCGGAGAAGTGGGGGAAGAGATGACGGTGGGGAGGCGGAATCAGACCTAATTTCTCTATTAGCCGCGTCGATCATGTGTTTGCGCTAGATTGTCGGGGCTAATGTGAGTCTTGAAGGGAGTTGATTTTTCTATTTGCTCTTTTCTTATTGGACACGGAATTAATGATTATACTTACTTGTCTGCTTATAAATTTTCTTTTAGGAAAAAAAAGCTGTAAAAATAAAAAGTATACAAAAAGCTCTGAAAAAATGTTTTCTATGACGTGATCACAAAATTAAAAGCTCTTCAAAAGATCCAAATTTCCTTAATCCTCCTTTTGAAAAGCTCTGCAAAGCTCGTCGAGAGGAAAAAACTATTCATAGAACCGCCTCCTCCTC